>JAJPUD010003362.1:109847-120006 GCA_023553655.1 Myrmecobius fasciatus | reverse complement strand
ATTCTATATAGTTTTGTATTTTATGTTTCTTTTGAACTACTTCTAATCTGCTTTGATTATAGAACAGAGAACATTCTCTGATGAGGGCACACCATGCTAGGTGGTCCTGTGCTATTGTCTTCCATGTCATAAAATCAATTACAAAGTTCTTGACAGATTCCGAGTGTGTACTTGTACCACTTTTTTTTTTTGACTACCGTGTGGGCACTTGTCCTGTGTGAGTTCTTCATAAAATAGTCTTTTTGGCAAGTGTACATTTGACATACAAATAATGTGATCAACCCAAGGGAGTTGCACTCTCTAAAATAGAATTAGAATGCTTGGTAGTTTAATTCAAGAAAGACTCTTAATGTCTGGTATCTTATCCTGTCAAAATCCTGTCATATTCTTCCAAAGACAATTCAAATAGAAGCAATTCAATTTCCTGGCATGGAACTGCTTTACTGTCCGGGTTTCATAGGAACACAACAAGGAGGTCAGCACAATGGCTCTGTAGACCTCCAGTTTGGTGTTCAGTGTCATACTTCTTCTCTCCCATACTTTACTTCAGAGCCTCCTAAATATTGAACTAGTTCTGGCAATGCACGCATCAATCTCATTATCAATGTGGACAGCCCTGTAAAAAATACTGCCAAGGTAAATGAACACATCCACAGCATTCAAAACTTTTCCATTTGCTGTAACCGATGGTTCCACAATAAATGGTGGGGTGCTGACTAACAGAGCGCCTATGTTTTCTTAGTGTTAATTGTTAGGCTAAAATTAGCCCAAGCAGCAGAAAATCTATCCATACTTTGTTGCATCTCAGCTTCAGAGGCTGCTTTGAGTGCACAATCATTTACAAAAAAGCGATGCATCAATACCAATTCCACTTTTGTTTCTACTTGTTACCTTTTCAAGTTAAAGAATTCACCATCAGTGCAGTAGCTGACCTCTTTATTGAAGGTGTTTGATAATATGGCTGAGATCATTATATTAAAAAACATGGGAGCAAGCACACTGCCTTATTTCACTCCATTGGTAACTGGGCAACCATGAGAACACTGTCCATTATACACAAACTGGGCAAGCAGGCTGTCATGAAAATGGTGAACTTTTACAGGAAACCAAATTTTGACATAATTTTATGTAAGCCCTTGTGACTGACAGTATCAAAGGTCCTGATAAGATCTATAAATATTATATACTGACCTCTGTTCTGCTCCTGTAATTTCTCTTGGAATTGTGGGACAGCTAACATCATATTAACAGTTTCTTGACCCTTTCTAAAGGTTTTCAAGGAGATGACCATCTGCCAGGTGAAGCATCAATCTATTAAGGAGGACTCCTTTAAGAATCTTACCAGCAATGACTAAGAGAGAGATATTTCCCCTTTCCCCATGATTGTCATAGGACCAACTCTTTGCATTCATAGAGATGGACAATGGAATTGTCCTTGAACTTCTGGAGGATAACTTCCTCTTGCCATATAACCCAGAAAATTTCAGTCAGCTTTTGTATGAGCAAAGGATCCTCCACCTGTAAATCTTACCTGGAATAGAATCAGCTCTAGAACTTTGCCACATCAAAAAAGCCTAATGACATTGAAAACTCTTCTTCAGTTGGAACTTCATCTAGGGAGGAATTGACTCTAACATAAGGTAAATGGTCGATGCCTTCAGCACTGATTGATGAAGGTCAGTTGAGAATACTCTGGAAGTGTTCATCCCATCTCTCTAGGATCATGAACTTATTCCTAATCAATGTGATTCCATCAGCACTGAATAGTTGAGATGTATGATAGGTCTTTGTCCCATAAACGGCCTTTAGGGCATTAAAAATGCTTTAGATTGTTACTATCATCATAAAACTGAATTCCATCTGCATTCTTATTGAGCTAAGAATCCTGTATCTCTAACTTTTGCTTTATTTTTTAAACTTTACTTTTGTTAGAATTAAATGCTATCTTCTTAGAGATAGATGAACTGTCTTGCTATTATACCCTGTGGAGTTCCTTGTTTTTCATTTAGCAGCTTGTGGATTTCCCTATGATTTTTGTCAGAGCAGTCTTATTATTTACAAATAGTCTGATTCTGATGACCAAATGCATTGCTATACACCAAATCTCTGAAAGCTGCCCATTCTTTTTCTGCTCCATTTTTGCCAATTCTGTCTTGATTCAACTTTTTCTCCAAGTTAACAACAAACTGTTCCTTCTCAGAGAAGCACTCCAATTTTTTGACGTTAATTTTTCTAGTAATCTTTTTGCCTTGGAGTTGCTGCTTTTGTTAAAAGTGAATATTTAGCTTGGAGAGTTTAAGTCTATGATCAGTTCAGCATTCTGCACCACACATTGCCTTCATCACTCTCACATTCTGTCTGCCTCTTCTCTTTATAATCACATGGTCTACTAAATACTAATGTTTGCTATGATGATACATACATGAAATTTTATTGCATTTACATAAATGGAAGACAGAGTGGTGATGAAAAGATCATGAGATGCACAAGTCTTCAATAGCAAGTAACCATTGCTGTTACTGCTCCAACTCCATTCTTCCCAAGGACTTCTTGCCATGTGTGGGAGTCTTAGCCTCTCTAGCATTAAAGTCACCCAGGATTATAAACTTATTCTCTTTTGGCACATTGATGACAATACAGTTTACCAGAGTTGGACTGCTATATGTAGTACAGTTTGTTGGAGTCACAGGTGAAATCTAGGTGGATCAGGGGGACATCAAAGGTGGAAAGCAGCCCTGAAAAGGGCTCAGCAGTCTCACACTAAGGTACTAGTGTTCTCTGAATGCACACTACATCCTGGTTCTTGATTTTATGTCAATAAGTCAGACCTAATTTAAGGGGCACCTATATAGTACAGTGGATTGAGCTCTAGGTCTATAATCAGCAATGTCAAAGTTCAAATCTAGTAATATGTATATTGAAATCCAAAGCATTGATAAGAAACTTTTGAGTTAGGCCTTTTATTAGCAACCTGGGATATTAGCAATGACAAATGGTAGTATAAAGCTATATAGTAATCACTGAATGGGGACAGGGAATCATTTTAGAAGATGTGCAAACTGTTAATTAAATTATATTGAAATAAATTATAGGAAGATAGCCAGAGTAGACAGAGCTATATTTATACTCTTTAAACTCTCTGAACCAGGAACAAATTATAGTATACCTTAAAAAGGTACAACTTGGGGAGTTTACCAAATCCCTCAGTGAGGAAAAAGAAATGGAGGGACTATTAAGTGTTGTTCATTGATTCTTTGAGAAAAAGTTGACATATAGATTTGCAGGACAAGCTAGATATATTGTTGATGGAAAAGATTAACTGTTACATTAATAATCTACCTAGATCTAGGGGAAAGATAGTCATAAATACTGAGTGCTATTAACCTCTGAAGTCACTGAAGCTAGCATTTTTGGGCACATATTTAATATTGGAAGGTTTATAAAACATTCCACTTGTATTGTGTTATTTTATCTTTACAACAAGCCTGAGAAGTAGGTATTGCTATTATGCCCATTGTGTAGATAAAGAAACAGAGGCTGAGAAATGTTAAATGAATTGATCAAGGTCATATAACTGGAATGTGGTCAGGTTTTCCCTATTCCAAGTTCAACATTCTATTCAATGCCTTATCAAGGGCCTGAATTGTCCTTAAAATCTTGCTTTTCCTTCATAGTTCTGATTGATGATAAAATTTCAAATGTCTCCTTAATTTAGCTAACTTTTCATTTTATATAATTAATTACAAATATTGTTCCTACTCTTTTCACCCTACTTATGGGGTATTTCGGTCACCATAGAGATTAAACATGCCCATTGTAAGCTAGCATGAGAAATTATGGGGAAATGACTCTAAATTCCAAATTGCCATCTTAGAAATAAATACAGCTTTTCCCCCTTTCCATAACTATAGTTTTATCCTTCTACATCACATGTGTTAGGGGTCCAGTACCCTCATAATCTGAAAAATCTACAAAAATTTTTTTTGGCTCTCCATACTAGAGAAATCTGAATTATTATAATATTAAAAGATAAAATGTGTTGATATACAATACTATACACACATATATTATATATTTATGCATTTCTGAGTTCCTAAACTTTTTCTGTGTCATCCGCTTGATTTTATGTGTTGTCTATGACTTCCACAAAACTCCTTAAAAACTTTCCATTTAATTTCTATGCTGACCTGCAATATATAGAAACCATGTAGAAGAGATAACTATAACTTCACTGGTGAAGGGAAAACTTTTTTTTTTTTTTGATAATTTATTTATTTATTTATTTATTTTTTAAATTTTATTTTATTTGCATAACATATGTGTGGGTAATTCTTCAACAATAACCCTTACATAGCTTTCCGTTACAAATTTTTCCCCCCAACTCCCCACCCCTCCCCTAGATGGCAGGATATCCACTACATGTTAATTATGTTAAAATATTGGCAAATCGAATATATGTATACATATTTCCAAACTTATCATTGTTGTGCAAGAAAAATCTTATCTACACAAACGATATATCAGATAAAGGAAACACAATGTAAGCAAATATCAGTCAAGGAGTATGAGAATATTATGTTGTGGTCCACATTTCACATCCCTCTCTCTGGGTGTATATGGCTTCTTCAGTGAACAATTGGAGGTGGTTTGAAACATTTCATTGTTGAAGAGAGCCATGTCCATCAGAATTAATCGTCAAATAGTACTGTTGTTGCCGTGTATAATGATCTCCTGGTTCTGCTCATTTCACTCAGCATCAGTTCATGTAAGTCTCTCCAGGCCTCTCTGAAATCATCTTGCTGGTCATTTCTTACAGAACAATAATATTCCATAATATTCATATACCATAATTTATTCAGCCATTCTCCAATTGAAGGGCATCTATTCAATTTCCAGTTTCTAGCCACTACAAAAAGGGCTGCCACAAACATTCTTGCACATATGGAGCCTTTTCCTTCCTTTATGATTTCTTTGGGATATAAGCCCAATAGAAATGCTGCTGGGTCAAAGGGTATGCACAGTTTGATAACTTTTTGAGTATATCTCCAAATTGTTCTCCAGAATGGCTGTATCCGTTCACAGCTCCACCAACAATGCATCAGTGTCCCAGCCCTCCCACAAACCCTCCAACATTCATCATTAACTTTTCCTGTCATTTTAGCCAATCTGACAGGTGTGAAGTGGTACCTCAGGGTTGTCTTGATTTGCATTTCTCTGATCAACAGTGATTTGGAGCAGAAGGGAAAACTTATTGAGGGAATTCCTGGAACTAGTAAAGATGAAATGGGCTGTCTCATGAGGGAATAATTCTTCCTTCATTGAAGGCCATCAAGCAAAGTTTGAGTGGGGATTTGTATAATTTTTATGGTGGTAGTGGAGGAGAATTCCTTTTCAGATGTCAAGATTAAAAAGCCCCTGAGGTAGTTAAATGGTACAATAGCAAGAGTATTGGAAACAGTCATTAAGACCTGAGTTCTAATCATACATAGGACACTTAAAAGCTTTCAGTCTTGGTTGTCATTTCACCTTTACCAGTCTCAATTTCTTCATCTGTAAAAATAATGACAATAATAGCACCTACCTCCCAAGTTTTTTTGTGAAAAGCAAATGAGATATTTGTGAAGGGTTTTGTGAACATTTAAGTGCTAAATATAAATGCTAGTTATAATTTTAGATATGGATCAGAGTAGATGGACTCTGAGAATGCTTTCAAACATGAAATTCTGTGGTTTTGTAAAAGGGAGGAAAATATTCTCCAATTATCTTGGATATTGACCCAAATTAGCTGTGAAAGAAAGTCATTGAGTGGGAACAAAAGATACAAAGCCTTCACTTTCCTTCCCACTCTTGGGTCTCTTGGGAATCAATTCAATCTCACACTGTCTTCTATTTTAGAACCCCTCACCCATTTGCCCTGTCATCCCTCATCCTTTGTTAAACCTCAGCCCACCAATTGCCATCTCAAATCCTTTCACTGTGGCACTGGAGAGAACGAAAGAGAGTCATATAACTAGTGCTGACTGGGCATATACAGATATATTCCAACTAATCTCAAATGGATCCTAATAGCAACATAGTAATTTTTTAAAATTTATTTATTTATTATTTTTTATTAAAAGCTTTTTTATTTACAAAACATGAATGATTTTTCTACATTGACCTTTGCAAAAGCTTTTTTTGTTATTGTTGTTCCAAGCTTTTCCCCTTTCCCCCCACTCCCACCCCTAGATGACAGGAAATCTAATACATGCTAAATATGATAAATTATATGACAAATCCAACATATGTATACATATCTATACAGTTATCTTACTGCACAAGAAACATCAGATCTAGAAAGAGAGAAAATAAAAAAAAACAACCTAAGAAGGAAAATAAAATGCATGTAAATATTTACAGAAAGCGTTAAAATGCTGGGTTGTGGTTCACATTCAGTTCCCTCAGGCCTCTCTCTGGATGTATATGACTATCTTCATCGCTGAACAATAGGAACTGGTTTGAATCACATCATTGTTGAAGAGAACCATGTCCATCAGAATTGATCATCGTATAGTCTTGTTGCTGTGTATAATGATCTCCTGGTTCTGCTCATTTCACTCAGCATCAGTTCATGCAAGTCTCTCCAGGCCTCTCTGAAATCATCCTGCTGGCCGTTTCTTACCAAACATAATATTCCATGACATTCATATATCATATTTTATTCAGCCACTCTCCAATTGATGGGCATCCCTACAATTTCCAGTGTCTTGCCACTACAAAAAGGGCTGCCACAAACATTCTTGCACATGTGGGTCCCTTTCCCTCCTTTAATATCTCTTTGGGATATAGGCCCAGTAGAAACACTGCCGGGTCAAATGGTATGCACAGTTTGATATTTTTTGAGCATAGTTCCAGATTGCTCTCCAGAATGGCTGGATCCGTTCACATCTCCACCAACAATGTATCAGTGTCCCAGTTTTCCAACATCCCCTCCAACATTTGTCGTTATCTTTTCCTGTCATCCTAGCCAATCTGTGTGTCGTGGTATCTCAAAGTTGTCTTAATTTGCATTTCTCTGATCAATAGTGACTTGGAGCACCTTTTCATGTGACCGTAAATAGTTTCAATTTCTTCGTCTGAAAATTGTCTGTTCATATCTTTTGACCATTTATCCATTGGAGAATGGCTTGAATTCTTATACATTTGAGCCAATTCTCTATATATTTTAGAAATGAGGCCTTTATCAGAACCTTTGAATGTAAAAATATTTTCCTAGTTTATAGCTACCCTTCTAATCTTGTCTGCATTCATTTTGTTTGTACAAAAACTTTTTAACTTGATATAGTCAAACTTATCTATTTTGTGATTAATGATGATCTCTAGTTCTTCTTTAGTCACAAATTCCTTCCCTCTCCACAGGTCTGAGAGGTAAACCATCCTACATTGTTCTAATTTGTTTATAATATCATTCTTTATGCCTAGATCATGAATCCATTTTGACCTTATCTTGGTATATGGTGTTAGGTGTGGGTCAATGCCAAGTTTTTTCCATACTAGTTTCCCAATTTTCCCAGCAGTTTTTGTCAAATAGTGAGTTTTTATCCCAAAAACTGAGGTCTTTGGGTTTATCAAACACTAGATTACTATTGTCATTGAGTATTTTGTCCTGTGAACCTAACCTATTCCACTGATCCACTACTCTATTTCTTATCCAGTACCAAATGGTTTTGGTGACCACTGCTTTATAATATAGTTTTAGATCTGGTACAGCTAGGCTGCCCTCATTTGCATTTTTTTCATTAATTCCCTTGAAATTCTTGACCTTTTGTTTTTCCAGATGAATTTCCAGATGAATAATGTAATGTTATTTTTTTCTAGGTCAGTTAAATAATCTCTTGGGAGTTTGATTGGTATAGCACTAAATAGATAGATTAGTTTAGGTAGTATTGCCATCTTTATTATATTCGCTCGACCTATCCAAGAGCACTTGGTATTTTTCCAACTGTTTAGATCTGACTTTGTGTGGAGAGTGTTTTGTAGTTTTGCTCATATAGATCCCTGACTTTCCCTTGGCAGATATATTCCCAAATATTTTATACTATCAAAAGTTATTTTAAATGGGATTTCTCTTTGTATCTCTTGTTGTTGCATTTTGTTGGTGATGTATAAAAATGCTGATGATTTATGTGGATTTATTCTGTATCCTGCAACTTTGCTAAAGTTGTGGATTAATTCTAATAGTTTTTTAGTTGATTCTCTAGGGTTCTCTAGGTAGACCATCATATCATCTGCAAGGAGTGATAATTTGGTTTCCTCATGACCTAGTCTAATTCCTTTAATCTCTTTTTCTTGTCTTATTGCCAAGGCTAGCATTTCTAATACAATATTGAACAGTAATGGTGATAGTGGGCAACCTTGTTTCACCCCTGATCTTATTGGGAATGGTTCCAGTTTATCACCATTACATATGATGCTAGCTGATGGTTTTAAATAGATGCTACTGACAATTTTAAGGAAAAGTCCATTAATTCCTATGCTCTCTAGTGTTTTTAATAGGAATGGATGTTGGATTTTATCAAATGCTTTTTCTGCATCTATTGAGATTATCATGTGTTTTTTGTTAATTTGGTTATTAATATAGTCAATTGTGTTAATAATTTTCCTAATATTGAACCATCCCTGCATTCCTGGTATAAATCCTACTTGGTCATGGTGTATTATTCTGGGAATGATTTTATGTAATCTATTTACTAATATTTTATTTAAGATTTTTGCATCAATATTCATTAGGGAGATTGGTCTATAATTTTCTTTCTCTGTTTTTGTTTTACCTGGTTTAGGTATCAGTACCATGTCTGCACCATAAAAGGAATTTGGTAGGAGTCCTTCATTCCCTATTTTTTCAAATAGCTTATATAATATTGGAGTTAATTGTTCTTTAAATGTTTGGTAGAATTCACATGTAAATCCATCTGGTCCTGGGGATTTTTTCTTAGGGAGCTGATTAATGACTTGTTCTATTTCTTTTTCTAAAATGGGACTATTTAAGTAACTTATTTCCTCTTCTGTTAATCTGGGCAATCTATATTTTTGTAGATATTTTTCCATTTCACTTAGGTTATCAAATTTATTGGCATAAACTTGGGCAAAGTAACTCCTGATTATTTCTCTAATTTCCTCTTCATTGGTGGAAAGTTCTCCCTTTTCATTTTTGAGACTAACAATTTGATTTTCCTCTTTCCTTTTTCTAATTAAATTAACTAGAGGTTTATCTATTTTTGTTGGTTTTTCATAAAACCAACTTTTAGTTTTATTTATTAATTCAATAGTTTTTTACTTTCAATTTTATTAATCTCTCCTTTTATTTTTAGGATTTCAAGTTTGGTATTTGATTGGGGGTTTTTAATTTGTTCTTTCTCTAGCTTTTTTAGTTGCAAGCCCAATTCTTTGATTTTCCCTTTCTCTATTTTATGCAAATAAGCATCTAGAGATATAAAATTTCCCCTTATTACCTCTTTGGCTGTATCCCACAAATTTTCGTATGTTGTCTCATTATTGTCATTCTCTTGGATGAAATTAGTAATTGTGTCTATAATTTGCTGTTTCACCCATTCATTCTTTAGGATGAGATTATTAAGTTTCCAATTACTTTTTGGTCTATTTTCTCCTGGCCTTATATTGCATGTGATTTTTATTCCATCATAATCTGAAAAAAATACATTTACTATTTCTGCCTTCTTGCATTAGATTTTGAGGTTTTTGTGTCCTAACACATGGTCAATTTTTGTATAAGTTCCATGGACTGCTGAGAAAAAAGTAAACACCTTTCTGTCTCCATTTAATTTCCTCCAAAGATCTATCATACCTAACTTTTCTAACATTTTGTTTACCTCCTTAACTTCTTTCTTATTTATTTTTTGGTTTGATTTATCTAGTTCTGAGAGAGGGAGGTTGAGATCCCCCACTATTATAGTTTGCTGTCTATTTCTTCTTGCATCTCTCTGAACTTTTCCTCTAGGAATTTTCATGCTATACCACTTGGTGCATATATGTTTAGTATTGATATTGCTTCATTGTCTATGGTACCCTTTAGTAAGATATAATTTCCTTCTTTATCTCTTTTAATTAGGTCAATCTTTGCTTTTACTTGGTCTGAGATTAGGATTGCTACCCCTGCTTT
>JAJPUD010003362.1:94482-109447 GCA_023553655.1 Myrmecobius fasciatus | reverse complement strand
ATCTTATTTACCCTAGCTTATGCTTTTCTCCTTCCTATCCCCTTTTCCTCCTCTCTAGTATTTTGCTTTTGATAACCACTTCCCTCAAACAATCTTTCCCCTTTAGAGTCTCACCCCCTTTTTTACACCTTTCCCTTAATTCTTCTGTTTTCCCTTCTATTAGTCTATTCCCTTTCCTTTCCCCCTTTCCTTCCTGTTTCCTTATAAGATAGGACAAGTTTCTTTTTGATACCCAGTATGTCTATTATTCTCTCAGAGCTAAATCTGATGAGGTGGAGATTAACACAATTCTCATTCCCTTCCCTTTTTCCCCCTCAATCATTATAAGTTTTCTTTGCCTCTACATGTGATGTAATTTCCCTTATTTTACCTCCTTTTCCTCTTCTTCCAGTGTTATCCCTTTTCTACCTCTAATTTTTTTTTCAGATTATCATATCATAATAATCATAAAATCACAATAATTATATCATAATAATCATAATGTAATAATAAAATCATAAAATCAACCCTCATTCTTTAAGTATCCATTACATAAATATAGTTCTCAAGAGTTTTTTTTTCCTTGTTACCTTTTTATGTTTCTGTTGTGTTCTGTGTTTGTAGATCAAGTTTTTTGTTCAGTTCTGGTCTTTTTATTAGAAATAGGTGAAATTCTCCTATATCATTGAATGACCACCTTCTTCCCTGGAAGATAATGCTCATTCTAGCTGGGTAATTTATTCTTGGCTGTAATCCAAGTTCTTTTGCCCTTTGGAATATCTGATTCCAGGCACTTTGATCCTTTAAAGTAGAAGCTGTGTGATCCTAATTAAATTAAATCCTATTTAAATTTTTTCTTTCTGGATTCTCATAATATCTTTTCCTTGGTATGATAGTTCTGGAATTTAGCCACGATATTCCTGGGGGATTTAATTTTTGGGTTTCTTTCAGGAGATGATCAGTGGATTGTTTCAATAAGTATTTTGCCTTCTGGGTCTAAAATATCAGGGCAGTTTTCTTTTATGATTTCCTGGAAGATAGTGTCTAGGTTCTTTTTTTCATCATGGCTTTCAGGAAGCCCTATAATCCTTAGATTGTCTCTCCTAGAACGATTTTCCAGGTCAGTTGTTTTTCCTAGGAGATATTTCATGTTTTTTTCTATCTTTTCATTTTTTTGTTTTTGTGTGATTCTTGAAGTCTTGATGAGTCATTCATTTCCAATTATTCGATTCTAATTTTTAATGTCTTATTTTCTTCAGTTACTGTTTTTAGTTCCTTTTGCAATTGACATGTTTTTGTTCATTGCATTCTTTTTCCATTTTTTCCCATTTTTTTTCTATTTTATTTTCCAGTGATCTCATTTTGTTTCCCCATGTTTCTTCTAATTCTCTTTTAAGATTCTTTATGCAATCTTCAAAGAAAGCCTTGTGGGATGGAATGCAGTTTATGTCTCTCTTTGGGGCTTTTTCTGGAGTTGCTTTACCTTTAGGGGCCTCAGGATTTGAGGTCTGTTCTTCCCTCTCTCCATAAAAGCTGTCTATGGTGAGAGCTCTTTTTGTTTTTTTATTCATTTTTTTTTAAAGGTGTAAGGTCTGTTCAGGGCAAAGGCTGCTTTAATTTGCCCAGGGGCAGTTCTGCTGATTGAGTTATTTCAGGTGCTGGGCAGTTCTGCTGATTGGATTATTTCAGGTGGTGATCAGTTTGGCTGATTGATTGATCGCCCTAGGGTTCTGTGTAATGGCAGCTAGGTCCAAGCTCATCAGGGGTTCAGCGGTTCACAATCTTCCCCCCATAAAAGGCAGATCCTCCAAACCACCTGCTTACAATCAGGACAGATTGGCCCAAGAGGCCCACAGAAGACTCCCAGATGTGTGAAAAGCACAACCCTCCCACTCCTGTTCCGACTCCTGTTCCACCTTCCTGCTCCAGCACCCTGCTCCAGCTCCCTGCTCCAGCTCCCTGCCTCGGTCTCCCTGTGCTGCAGTCTGGGTTCAGCAGACCACCCCCCTGCCCAATTAAAACATCTGTTTTGGAGTTCTTCCAGAGTATCTTCTTCTAGAAATGTGTTGTCCTCCAGATATTGTGGGGTTTTTTTTTTTACTTCAAAATCAGTCTAGAGGCTTCATATGTTGTTGATTTGAGGGAAGATTAGAGGAGGTTACAGAGACTCCTGTCTGATCTCCACCATCTTGGCTCCACCTCCGGAAGTCCCTTAGCAATTTTTTTTTATTGCTTTGTAATTTGATTCCTTATTTCACTCTTCACACAAATCTTTTCTTTTCTTCTCAACTCTTCCATATACCCTTTTATTTCTTCCTCAGCAAAGGACTTTACCTCTTATTTTCTTGAGAAAATGGAAGTTATTCAAACAATTAATCAATAACCATTTATTAATTAAGCTCTCTGTTCTTCTACACTGGAGAAAGCATTGCAATAAGATCAGATGGCTTCATTATAAATTCATGTTATATAATCTCAGTTGAGCCTGCATTGTTCCCAGCAATCCTTTTATTCTTTCCCAAACAATTCATTACTACTAACATCATGATGATGATCATCATCATTGATTGAACATATGATTTCAGTCAGATAGGAAAGTTCCAGTGAGGAAACTCACTTTATTAAGGCAAATTGAAAGCTTCTCTAATATTTTTAGTTTTAGAGAATTTTGTGGGCCACTACATGATTTGCATGGGGTCATACATACAGTATGTGTGGGGAAGTAAGACTAGAAAATAGTTCTTCCTGATTCCAAGACTGACTCTGCCTACTAAGGCACATAATTCTTATCATCACTGTTTTTTTTAGTTCAGGCATTTACTCCCTCTCATTATTGAATGGATTGTTGTGATAGATTCCTAATGGATTTCTCTGCTTTTTGGCTCTCTTCTCTCTTTTCCATTCTACATGCATTCTACATAATCATCTTTCTAAGACCAGATCTAAGACACAGATTGTATCACTTCATTATTCAAAAACCAATTTAGATAGTGGGTACAAAATGTGTTATAAAGTATAAGCCACCTATATAAATAAAAGTATTATTAGTGATACTAATTGTAGTAATGACCTTTCTCAGGTAGGTGGGCCTGTCAGAATCCCATCTAGGATTCATAAATTTCTCCTTAGTTTTGGGAAGTTGGGATATAAAATTCTTAAGAATTCTGAATTTTACGAACTGAATTCTAAAAACTCAAAAGAAGGTCTTTCTGTTGCTATTCATAAGATCAGTGATGATTAAAAAATATTCATCATGTATAATATCCTTGACAAGGATAATTCTTCTACAGGTTTAAGGAAAAGTATCCAGAGGTATGCTAGGAATTATGGAATTTGTAGTTCTAGAAGAAGCAGCATTCTCTGCCTTTAATACCCCTGAGATATGAAAAACTGGGATAGATTTTGGCTGGTCCAAAATAAGCTTTTAACCAGTCTGGAGAAACAGAAAGCAAGGGTATGAATGCAACAGGGGCAATAGGAGAAGCTCTAGTAACAAGTAGCTTATTTCTTCCCAAAACCTGAGGAGAAAAAAAAAGCTTATGACAGTGACTAGAGAGAAATTATTACATACACCTTACTCTTAGAGACTGAGTCCTGTGGCTAAGTCTCCAATCAAAAAGAAATACCTCTGCAAGAAAGATGGCTGAGATACTTCTCTGTGAAGAAGCTCCAAAAAGGCATTTTCTCTTCAACCTTTCCCCTCATTATGCTTGATTGATATCAGACATTTATTTGCACATGATTTGTTGCCTTGCTTCTCTTTAAGGATAATTTTATTCTGATTTTGGCTTTTTTCCATACATAAAGATTTAAGGCTTATCTCATAAAGTTGTATACTCCAAGTTTCTATCTTGATTGAGTAAAAAAAAAAAGTTAATGGGAAAGCCAGGGGTTATTCAACTATTTAGAATTCAACTGTCCGGGAAGTTTCCTTTCAAGCTTGGCAGCTAAAAGCCACCTGGATATTTAATGAACTGCTATGATTTTATTAATAATTCATAAATTTGGATAAGCATCTTAAACAGCAGAATTTTAAAACTGAAATTAGGGCTTTCATTTCAGTCTTTGGATTAGGTGAGTCATTGTTTTTCAATCAGAAGGACTACCAGAAGAAAAGGAAAGAGGAAACAAAAGGTGACAAGAAGAGTGTCCTCTCCCCAAAGGGAAATAGCAGAATGGGGAAGAAGCAGATGTGATCTGAAAGAATTTAGTTTCTCTCTCTCCTCTCAGAAAATAGGGGTAAAATTTGGAGAAGATTCCCCCCTCAGTCTATTAAATTGGCTCATGCTGGTTTCAGCTCAATCTAGCTTCTCTATTTGTACTTCATCTCTACTGAGTCATCATCTAGTTCACATTTATATATTCTTTTTTTTTTTTTTTTTGCTGAGGCAATTGGGGTTAAGTGACTTGCTCAGGGTCACACAGCTAAGAAGTGTTAAGTGTCTAAGACCAGATTTGAACTCAGATCCTCCTGACTTCAGGTGCTCTATCCACTGTGCCACCTAGCTGCCCCACATTTATATATTCTTGATTATTAATAAGTAGACTACCTCCTGGGAAAGGGCTTCACCTTTTCCCACGCTCAATGTCCTCATCTATTAAGTGATAGGATTGTATTAGATGATCTTTGAGTCTTTCGAGATCTGATTTTTTTTGAGGTTCAGTTTCTTCATCTGTACAATGGAGCTAATAATTTTGTCTAACTCACAGAAAAGATAAAATCAAATAAGGCAATATATAATGAAAGCACTTACAAAACCCAAAAACTAGGATTGTAGCAAGTCTCTTTGGTTTTGTCATCCATGGGAATAGCATAATCAATGGTTGACATCTTTTAGCTCTTTGAAAGGTGGTCTTAATATGAAAGAAATAACTCTTCTCCCACTTAGCCCATAATGAAATTATTCTCAGCTTGAAGGGGGCACATTATTTAACAAATAGCTAGATTAAAAACTGTGACCTCCAATAATTCTTATGAACTAATTGGAAAGGTGACAAAGTTCATTAATGGAAACAAGGTCTTTTTTCAGTTCAAAAATGATTTCTTTGTTGGAAAGACTTGGACTATGATATTATGCTGTCTCATTCTTAGGAATATCTGAGGAATAACTTTGAATTCCAACAAGAAGTCAAGTCAAATCAAATGATGTGAAGCATTTGTTAAGTACTATATGCCAGACATTGTCCCTAAAGACCAGGCAGAGTACTACATGTACTCTGGCATACATGATCTTATTTGACTAGAGATGGTAGGTAAAGATTCAAGATAAAGGAATATAGGCCTCCTAATCTTGTCCTTGGAGCTCTGGTCCAAACTGGCCCTTTGTCTTAGGTCTCTTCTAAATGATAGAGAATTAAAGAGCTTCCTGGAACAACAAAGGGAAAAAAGAGACTATTCTTCAAAGGTGCACAGAAGTAGCCAGGAGCCCATTTCTTTCCTTTTTTCTCTTTTTTTTTCTTTCTCTGCTAAGAGCTGAGAAGTATCTGGCCTCCTACCCAGAAAAGTCTAATTGGATCTAGGCCAGCTTCCTTTTGCTAATCCATTGCCATTCTCTATCCAGGAATAATTGTGTACTTTGTATTTTTCAAATTATTGTTCTGGATCTTATTTTCATTAGATGAGTCATTTTTGATAGATTCATATGTTTGTACAGATAGCTTTACCCTTGAAGGTCATGCACTTGAATTAATGATTTCCTTTATAGTTTAATGTTCCTTCTGGAGGAAAATAGTGTCTCTGTTTTTTAAATGCTCAACATTCTAGGAACTTACATTCCAATGTCTAGATCTCCAGTGTCTGAAGTATAAGCAAGCTTTTTAAGAGTAGTAGAGGATGCAGTGAATGTTTTCTCTTACATCTTTGTCTTTTCCAGCAGACTTGATAACAAAGTAGAAAGCAAATTGATAATATTACCAATATTGTTGCCAATCCAACAAATTATCCATGGAAGATTTTAAGTCCCAGACTTATTTGCTCACTGTTGTCCAGCATTATTTCCCCCTTACTGTTGGCTAGAACATTCTTAGGAAATGAAAATAATTTTTAACTGGGGAGAATGCTCTTATAGACAAGTATACTGCTACTTCTCCACATACCTTCAAAATACATTCCAAAGCCAAAGAAGGGATTTGGAGACTCTCCACCATTGTGTAGAATCTGTGCTTCTTTAAAATGATTAATTAGGTACTTCCCTTGTAAGCTATTGAAAAAGCATTAAATATGTAAACATAGAAGAATTGTTATATGTGAGAAATGTCTCTCTCAAAGCAGAAGCTGACAGTAAATGTTTAAAGGTCCCTGAAGACCAAGATGACTGATACTATACCAGCACTTTGTAGACTTTGAAGTATTACATGAATGTGAGTTATTCTTAGAAAAGTAATTAAGCATTTGCCTGAAGCTATGAGTATAGGAAAGCCACCAGAGCACAGAATCCAGGGTTATGTCTTCCTTCTCCTCCCAATCTAATACACACATTGTGGAGGAAGCACGAAATAATGAATGGAGCACAGGATATGGAATCAGGAAGTCCTAAGTTCAAATCTCAATTTTTGCACTTTTCTTTGAAGTCATTTAACCCAATTCACTCACATTTTAGATGAGGTAGCTGGGTCCCAGAGATGTTAAACAACCTTTACAAGGGATAGTCTACTTGTCTACATATCTTCCAGGGTACAAATAGAAACTAAAGAGATGACCCTGCAGTAATAAATCTCAGAGATGAAAGGCACATCTCTAAAGCTAAGATTCTATCATTTATTAAAGCATAAAATCAAATGTACTTTTTTTTCACCTTGGAAGGCTATATTTAATTCCATTTAGGACTGCCAGGGAAATCTCATTGGATTAGTGGACAAAGCATCAGACTAGAATGCAGGGATTCTGATGAATTTGCGTCATTCTAGGAAAATCAGGTCATGTCTCTGATATCTCAGTTTTCCTTTTTGTCAAAGGACTATTGCCTCTATCTTTCAGGGGTGTTGAAGGAAGATTGTCAGAGCACAAGGCATGAAAGTGATTATAGAGCCCTTGGGAGGCCAGCTGGGTGATGGAAGCTATAATTTTAATCATCCTGAAAATTGAGGGCTCAAGGGACACAGCAATGAAAGAATTAGCAAGTAATGTTAAACCAACTGAACAGTCTGGAAGGCTCCAGGCAAGGTGACTTGTGGTGAGGCCCTGTGCCAAGTGCTAGGGCAAGGAAGTGGGCCATATGGATATAAATTCAGCCCCGCCAAAGCAACAAAAAGGGGAATCAGGGAGGCAGTCCATGATTTAGTTCAAAGAAATCTAATCTGCTTTTGAGATCTCCTAGCAAAGGCTTCCTGGCAAGCCTTTCTCTCTGAGACATATGCCTTTCCTCATTGTTTCCCCTTTTCCTTCCACCTGCTGACTAAACATCCATCATTCTCTAATGAGAACTTTAGTTTGGTCCCCAAAACCAAGCGACACTATTTCCTGTGTTTCATCTACCAATCCCTCAATGTGCCACTTCTGATGCTGGCTTTGCTTTTGCAAGAGGGGTGAGTGCAAATGGTGCCCTATGATGCCCCCTTCCTGCCAGCCCCTAGCCCTGTCTCATCTGTTAGCCTTATTCCCTCCTTCCTTCTTATCAACTTGGAATCTAAGGTAACAGAGAAACCACATGAGGAAATTTGTGGAAACAAAATACTCATGGTAATTAATTATCACCACACTTTGATCAGGGTTGTGTCTTATTCTTCTACTGTGTGCTCCAGAGTAGTAAGCAGAGTAGCATTTCTTCTTGTAAGAAGAAAGTCCTAGTATCATAGATTTAGAAGAAGGTTCATCAGGGTTATCCAGTATTATACATCTTCCTTCATTTCATAATTGAGGAAACTAAGGACAAGGGAGACTGAAAAAACAAGGTCACATAACCAGGAAATGGCAGAACTAGGGTTTGAATCCAGGTTCTCGGACCCCTAGCATCATCCTTTCCACTACACTGTGCTGCTTCAAATTTCAATCTATCATCCAAATTAGGTTTGCTATTTGGGGACCCAAATCCTCCCACTTGAGGTCAAATCTCTTAGTCAACCTCTTGGAAGAGATGAGGTTTGGAGGATTGTGGATAAAATACCTGCCTTCAGACTGGGGAGAGACGGAGGGATGTCTTGGCTGGAAGGGCCCAAATACTAGTCTATTCGGTAGTCATGAATCAAAAAGTCTTGTTTATGGCATTAAATAAATATCAACTCATTCTTTTTCATTTAGATTATCCTAAAGTTTTAGTAAAGTTAAAATGAGTAGCTCTACAGAGCCAGAGTCAGTTAAAGTAGTCAGTGGCTCTACAGAGCAAGGGGTTGGATAAGCACACAATACCCACCCATCTACTTTACACAATCTATACCACATAGATAACAACTCACTGCCCATCTCCTGTTTTTTTTTTTTTTAAACAAATCATAAAAATCTTTGCCACTGGCCCACTCATTAACTTTTCCTGGCTTTGCATAAATATAAGTTACAGTTATTTCATGAGAGTAAGAATTAGCTAACCTGAGTATTGGGAGATTAAGTCTCAAAGAAGAGATATCCAGGGACATTGATTTTCAAATTTTTTTGCCTCAGGATACCTTTACATTCATAAAAGTTCTTGAGGACCCACTCCTTTCCTAGAATTTTAAAAATACATGTTATATCTATCAACATTTCCTGTACTGGAAATGAAAACATCTTAGTATAATTATAAAAATAATGTTATCTCACAGCCCCCCAAAAAGGTCTCAGGTATCCCCTGTTCCATGTTTTAATAACTGATGCCCTAAGGAAAATACTAGGAATTCAGATAGATCGGGAAAAGGTACAGCACACGCTGTACATGTAGTGGAATGAGTGAGAGGTGGTCTCTTTTCCTGCCTTGCTTTGTTGATTATGAGCAGACTGACTTAGATATTTTGAAACAGTGGTGGGTGCTAACCCACCTTCTTCAGAGTGGAGCAGTAGCTCCTTAGAATCACAACCTATCAGTGGTAAAAACATAGTATAAAACATGACCCCAAAGGCGATCACCCTAATTTTCCATACCCAATTCTTTGCACATGGAAAGTCAAGGGTAGATTATAGCAAGGTATAACATGGATTCACTGAATGCCTAGAGTGGATTTTCTGAAAAGCTAAGACTAATTTTTCAAGTTGACCTATGATTAATTATTTAAAGTTGATTAACTAGGAGGAAATATGTTTCTTTTCATAACAGTGTTATGGATCCATAATAATAGTCCTGGAAAAAAACTTAAAGATCATGTAATTAGATTCTCCAATTTTACATATAATAGGTGTGTCTTAGGTAGTTAAATATAGATGAAGAAACTGAAGCCTACCAGAAAAAGTTAATCTTCTCAAAGTCATATGGATATAGAGATATGCTGATAAATATTTAACAACCAACTTTCAAAAAAAATTCTTTTTTTTTTCTTTTTGCTGAGGCAATTGGGGTTAAGTGACTTGCCCAGGGTCACACAGCTAGGAAGTATCTGAGAGCAGATTTGAACTTAGCTCCTCCTGACTTCAGGGCTGATGCTCTAACCACTGTGCCACCTAGCTGCCCCCCCAAACAGTATTCTTAAGTTTAATGTGCATATTAGCATTTTCATCATCATTTTCTTAAGTCCAGAAAATAAAGCAATAAAGCAAAAGCTCTGATTTGTAACATTTGCCATTTTCAAAGTTTATATGCTCACACTCAAAATTTAACAACTGGTTCTATCTGGCTCCAACACATCCCAACACGGCGGCAAGTGATGGAACTAAAATTCAAAACTAAGTCCAGGAATTTTTCCTTTATACCAAGGGAAGTGTGAATGAAAGCACTGAGAAAAAGATATGAGGACATGTAATAGTTTGTTCTCAAGAATTCCTAGAGATTAAATAAAATACATTCTAATTTAGTATCCTTACCCCTATTCTTCAAGATCATACTCAGAGTTGATATTCTTGGTTGTGTGTGACCATGTGAAAGCTTTGAAGACCT
This sequence comes from Myrmecobius fasciatus, assembly GCA_023553655.1. NCBI lineage: Eukaryota > Metazoa > Chordata > Mammalia > Dasyuromorphia > Myrmecobiidae > Myrmecobius > Myrmecobius fasciatus. Next base: position 99,473 of record JAJPUD010003362.1, on the reverse strand, counting down.
ATTTCAGGACATCACTGATGGGCTTACCCTTTGAGATGATGAAGAGTTCCTTTACTGGTTAGAGCAGCTAATTGATGGCTCAGTGTGTATATAAAAGGAAACAGCACACCCATTTCCCCTTTTTTCCTTTCTAACTGCAAATTATGTACATAAAACATAAATTGACTCATAGCAGTCCTACAAACTGTATTATGTTCTGATGAAGTTTAAGTACTAACTACCCCAAAAACTATAACAGCAATTATAAGTTACTAAATCCACTTAAATTTTTTTCCTGGTAGTGCTTCTTTATGAGTGTTCTGTTTGTATATAAGAGCAAATTACCTGCCAACTAATTAACCCTTAATAGTAAGCATCTCTTTAGTTTTCCCTTCTTAGAGGGAAGGTCTTAGATGCAATCATAAGAAAATTTGTCTTGGGAATGCTATAGTAAAGGATATAATGAGCGAATGTATGTACAAAAAGGGAGGGCCTTCTCATTAGGAGAAAGTTTTCTCTTGACTGAAATGGGTTGAAATCCATGCTTGAGTATAAGACTGAGAAGACCAAGTGTACCAGTCTCTATAGATCAGCCTAGAAGCCTCTCAGCAAAACAAAAAAAAAATGAAATTTTCTTTTATCCTGTTAATAACAGATTGTTATCTGTTTAAAATAATTAATAAATATAGGAAATTTGTTGCTGGATGGGGAAAAGGTCAAGAGTTACATTGAACTATTGGATACATGGTCTCCCATGACTCAAAAGGTCTCTCCATATTTCTACTTACTAAGATCCTTCCTTTCTCTCCCAACTAAGGTGCATCCTTATTGACTTAATATATTCTTCCCCAAGTTAAAAAGTCTCTGCAAATCCCATGAGAGTGCCTTTATGACTATTGCACTGCACCCTTAGTTCTTGATATTTATCTGGGGACCTGGGAAGTGCTGTATTATTAAACAGCTTGAGTAGTAGGTATCTTTCTTCCTTAATACCTAAAATTCTATTATAAAAATTTACACTCAAGCATAGGAAGGATCTATGATTTTATTGATGTGGAGAACTCCCACTGTAATAACTTCTTTCATCTCAGATCACAACTCTTCATTGATTGAGTAGATAAGCCTTAGAGAATCAATTGAGATATACTGGTGTTTGTGGTTTTTTTTTTTTTTTTTATTAAGCCACACATCTTAAAAGTATCAGAATGGAAATTTGTATCCAGATTGTTCTGAAGCTAAGCCTGGAATTCTACCCACTATACTATGTTACCTTGGATAGTGATGATATTCTGGAAGCTTACTGTTAAACTAAACTAACTAAACACAAACTAACAGATAGCAAATGTAAATCTCAAAATAACCTTGAGAACTGAGCAAATAAATTATTTTGGAAATAGAATGTTACCACAGATAAAATGAATACTCATCATTACTTGACCATAACATCATTTTACAAAAATTGTAAAACTTCAAAAATAGATGTTACTGTTACAAACACTCATAACTTCTAAACTCCATGGAAGTGAAAAGCTTTCCAAATGTTGAGCCTTATCAGAAGTTGAATTAGAACAGAAATCTATAATCCTTATAGTAATGCACTGTCCTGCAGTTATTCTAAATATGCCCAGTGAATCTGGAGATGAGCCTGCATCCAAATACTTTTGTTCAATTATAAAAATCAATCATTTTATGCACTTGCATGAAATAGACTTGTCCTTTTACCATCTCCATCTGAGCTCTATTGAATATAAAAATGGGGAAAATAAAATAATTATGCATATACATTATATGTGTATAATGTATATTTATGTAGGCACTGCATGTGTTAATATAAATGTATGTATGTATGTATGTATGTGTGTGTCTGTGTATCAGGAGATCTCTGAAACTTTCTTTGCAGATAGCTTTTTATCATTGTTCAGTAGTTTCAATTGTATCTGATTCTTCATAACCTCACATGGCGATTTTCTTGGCAAAGACACTGGAGTGATTTTCCATTTCCTTCTCCAGTTCATTTTTCAGATGAGGAAATCAAGGCAAACAGAGCCAAGTGACTTGCTCAGGGTCACACAGCTAGGAAGTACCTGAGGCTATATTTGAATTAGGAAGTTGAATCTTCTTGACTCCAGGCCCAGGACTCTATCCAGTTTGCCACTAGACCTTAGCTTAAAAAGACCAAGGTGCCACATTTCTATATCTGGCCTCTGGAACCTGATGATTCTGGAGGGGAAAATGAGGCAGGTGACCTTGCACAGTCTTCCCTCACTTAAATCCAATTCACCTCCCTGATGTCATGGTCCTCTTCAAGAATGAAGCACAATAACAAAAATAGCCTCTGTGAGGTGCCCCGTGTAGCTTTTAATTCATTATTAGCACACAAACCCCAAACACCAGGGAGTCTTATAATAAAGTGATCACTTTATAATACTGTGACACATAGGAAATTTTTTCTCTTATTTTTACCCTGACAAAAGATTTAATCCTGAATCAGCCCAAAGGACTGAGAGTTCCTGCCTTAGATGGCTTTATAAGATCTAATCTGGTCCAAATGATCTCAAATCTTGACCTAACTATGGAATAGGTGAATTCTTCTTTTGATAGATTTTCTTCTGTGGTTCTCTTTTTCTTTCATTAAGTGTTATACCTCTACCTCCAAAAGCTACCTTTTGACTGCCTAAGTTCTTTCAATGGAGCACTCCCAAAGAAGCTTGTACTCTCTAGGCAACTTTTCTTCTTCAAAACTTACCTGTTCCTTGTTCCACATCCTTGGAGCCCTTCTCTCTTATGGACTGATAGAAATGGAAGGAATCTTTGAGACACCCTAATCCAACCCATGCATTTTACCTTGAAGAAACAAATCTAGAGATATGTTCTTTGTTCAGGAATCCACAGCTGAAAAAACTGAAAAGCTAGGGCTAGAATTTAATTCTCTGATAAATGGATATCATTAATATGTTAATCAGCTGCTAATGAATAGTTCCTAGGTTTCCTTTTCCCTACAGACTGCAGTGTCAGTTGAATCTTCACCTGATTATTCCTTCTCTCCTCCATTTTTAAACAATGGGATGACTGCAGCATCCCTGATGTCCAAGGCTTTTTCCAGTTCTAAAATTCAATGTTCTGATTCTATTATTTTCAAAGTCTTTCTAAAAATCTTCCACTTATGTTATACTCTGGCCCCTCATCACTCTTTGGAGATAAGCCTTGGTTCTTGAAGATTTTGCCAGTAAACCACAGGCCTTGTCAAATCCTACCAAGTTGGATTGTGGCTTTGAATAAAAGTTGGTGAAATATTGCGTATTATTGTCAATATGTAAATATTTATTAAGAGTGTGCTATGTGCCAGGAACTGCTAAGTATTGGGGGCACAAAGAAAGGGAAAAGACAGTCCCTATCCTCATGGTTTATTGAGGAAGACATATAAATTACTACAAACAAGTGAAAATACAATGCCTGGAACATAATAGGCATTTAATATTTATTGACTAAGTATATACAGGATATATTGGAAATAATCAATAGAGGAAAGGCACTAGAATTAAGGGGGATTAGGAAAGGTTTCTTGTAGAAGATGGATTTTAACTGGTATTTATAGGAAGCCAGGAGGAGGAGATGAGAAGGGAGAGAATTCTAATCCTGGGGCAAAAAAATGGAAATATCTAGAGTCAGATGTTTCTTGCGGGGCAAACAGCCATGAGACTAGTATTCTTGAATTGCAGAGCATGTAGAAGAGTACAAGGTATTAATTATCAGGTGGGAAAGGTGGAGTAGGAAGAGATATTACTTTGAATGCCAAACTGAGGATTTTATATATGATCCTGGAGGTGACAAGAAGTTTAATGAGTGTGTGTGTGTGTGTGTGTGTGTGTGTGTGTGTGTAAAGGGGACATGAATTGTTTTCAGAAAACCAGCATAACTAAATTAGGAAAGACATCAGCAGAAGGCCACTTACCAGGCATTGAATATTTTTGATTACCGCAATTTAAAAGATGGCTTACTAAGGCACAGAGGGATTAATTAGTCTAATGAGGATAAAGTGGGATTTCACAATGGTATCATGGCATTTAGTTGCAATGCATTAAGGATGTTATGACATGGTACCTACCCTCAAGGAATTCATGGTTTCCCAATGAAGTAAAGACTTACATATAATAGGAGGGACCTTTCAGAATACTTAATCTAAAATCCAGTCTGGACTTGCACTTCTGAAGTCATCTCAGGCAATGAGAGAGTTGAGGCACTATTTGCCACATAATTTACCTTTTTGGCACCTTGTCAGACACAATAGAAACTTTTGGGGTAGAGCCCAAATCTCTGTCTTCTGGCTGCTGTTCAAGGCTTTTTGAACTTCTCTTTAGACTTAACAGACCTTACATCTTTGCTTATAATGTAAATACCTAGGGCTTAGCTCAGTACAGATTCTAGTAGTGCGGCCTCTCTTCATTACAGTTCACTTTCATCACTTTCACTTATGTCCAACTCTTCATTACCCCTTTTGGGGTTTTCTTGGAAAAGATACTGGAGTAGCTTACCATTTCTTTCTCCAGCTCATTTTATAGATGAGGAAACTGAAGGAAACTTGCCCCATAGTCACATAATTAGTAAGTGTCTGATGTCATATTTGAACTCAGGAATATGAGTCTTCTTGACTTCAGGGCCTATATTCTATCCATCACCTAGCTGCCCTATAAATGAGGAAACAGGCTAGAGATTAATTGACTTGCCCAGTATTGTACAAATATCATCTAAGCTGAAAATTGAATGAAGCTCTTCCGGAATACATGTTTATAAGTGCTACATCAAATGCTTCTCAGTCAGGGATTAAATATCTATGGTTTGTAAATTGTATAGTCAGCCACCTAACATTTATTTAGTACCCACTATGTGCTAGCCACTGTATTAAACATTGTTGTGGCTTCTTCTTCATTTTCTTTTTTTTTATATAAAGCTTTTTATTTACAAAACATATGAGTGACCTTTCAACATTGACCTTTGCAAAAAACTTTTTTTTT
>JAJPUD010003362.1:70549-81506 GCA_023553655.1 Myrmecobius fasciatus | reverse complement strand
TTTTTTCCACTCATTTTTTCAAGAGGTAGAACTGAGGGAGCTGATGAGAAAAAGCCATCCTCAGGAACTGTGCTAGATATGTATTTGGTCAAATCCAATGCTTCTTCCTAACTTCATCTTCTTGATTTTGCCATTTCCTTGTATTACAGTATGGTGGGAAGGTACAATTTAAATGCAGTTCTTCTATTATCTCTTCATTTATCTCATTATAATAACTCTGGCCGATCTTTTCTATTTTACACATTTATTGCCATCTTTTTTATTTCATATACAAATCCCTTGACCTTATTGGATTTTATGCAGACCTTTCTATAGTTTCATTTTCTCCCAAACTGCATTATTCTGTTTTATGATGTTGCTTTTATACTTTTCTGTCATCTTCCATAGTATTTTGCATATGACTTATACTTTAAAGTAGTGACCTAGGCTTCTATGTTTCTTTACTGTTTACCCAAATTAGCAAAAACATAGAAAAACAAAGCTAACAAGTATGTGTGTATATATACGTACACATATATAAACATTATATATGTATGTATTTTGTATATATATATATATAAACATTGTAAATACATATAAACATTGTATATATAAACATATTTATAAATATGTGTGTATGTGTGTATATATATCTATACATACACACACACACACATAAATGACCAAAAGTCATTCCAATATGGGCAAAGAATAGGAACAAATAGTTTTCAAAAGAATAATTAGAAACTATTAATAACCACATTTAAGAAATGTCCCATCTAAATCATTAATAAGAGAAATGAAAATCAAAAAACATCATTAAGTTTTCAACTCCATCATTTCCTTTATGTATTTCTTTGGGACACTGAAAGCTATCCTTCATTTAGTTACAATTTCTCGGTCTTGTGCTTTTAATAAGCAATGATATCATAATTTTTGTTGAGTCCTTCCAATTGGTATTTTAGGCAACATACACTAAGACTACATACACTGGTAGGGGAGTTTCCTTTGTTACAGACTTTGAGAACCCAGTGTCATCTCTAGACCCAGATTTTTTTAAAGTACTAAGGATTGGTGAAAAATAGCAATTCTCTCATCTCTATCCACTGAAATTCTATCCATTATTCAAGGGCACCTTTCTTATGATATTGTCCTTGATCAACCTAGCTGGAAGTAACAGAATAAAAAGTTGTACTGTGACCAATGTGTAAATTGTAATCTTAAGTAATTATGTAGTATATAGCAGCACTTTTTTTTTTAACCCATACATTTAAGAACCCAGACATGAGTTATAACCAAGAAATATTCTGAAAGAAAATGTATGTTGGTGGGGGGAGAATCAAAGAGAAAGTATTATTTTGGAACTTTATTGGTCTCCCATTCTTTGAGGTTCTGCCTATAGATAAAAGTGAGTTAATCTACAGATAAAACTGGATTAAGAAATTTACCTGACTCCACTTTTGGTATCTTGGGGAGTATCCTACTCCCTTGTCTAGCTACAAATTGGGTCAGAACTCTTTTGATCTGTTTCTTATGAAAGAGAAAGGAAGAACGGGCTCAAGGCAGCTAAAACATATCCAGACTAAGCAAACCTGAGTCTGGATTTGAGCTACCTCTTTTGTGTATATTCACCTAACCTTAGGTGAATGGATACTCCTCCCAAAAAGAATATTTGAGTTGGGGTTAGTAGTTATCTTCTGCTGAAGGAGTTTCCAGGAACTCTATCTCTACTGACATTCAGCTCTGACCCAGTAATCCTGGACTCATTCTCCCAAAATCACCTTCATTTCTGTACATATCCTAGATAAGTATCCAATTCATTTATTTGAGATCAGGAAACAGAGAGGCATATTGGCAATTAGGTGGTATTCCTGAAATCAGGAACACCTGAGTTCAAACCTAGCTTCAGAAACTTACTGCTTGTATGACCCTGGGCAAGTCACTTAATTCTATTTGCCTCAGTTTCCTCATCTGTAAAATGAACTGGAGAAGGAAATGCTGACTCACTCCAGGGTCTTTGCCAAGAAAACCCCAAGTGGGGTCACAAGAGTCCACATGATTAAATGAACTGAACAAAACAAATCTAGGTAGGGCATGTACTTTAGTTGCCATGTGCTCATGAAAACATAGCAGAAATGGAGGGAAGGAAGCCATTTCACCTAGGGAACTTTCAATTCAGTTTTATTAAGAACTATTTCCAAGAACTATATACCCTCAGAATAAATAATATAGGGGATATGTTTGAACCACTTTGCATATATTTGGTCACACCCAGTCTTCCTTTTTATGGTTTGTCTGCAGGAACTAGACAAGAGATTAAAGATAAGTCAGGGAATCAGTCTAAATTAATTTCTTTCTTTCCCTTCCCTTCCCTTCCATTCTTTCATTTCCTTCCTCCTTTCTTTCTCTTCTCCATGGTTCTTCTCATTGTTTAATAACTTCCTTCAGATGCTGGCTTAGAAATAAAGCCTCTGAGTTGAAACTGGTATAGACAATTTAGCAATTTTTCTTGTACAATTAAAAATTATTTTGCACAATAGCTGAAACCACTTTTTTAGCTCCACCACAGCACTAAATTAGCATGTGTATTTAATGAGTTTTTCCAAGTTTTTTCATTTGCAAGGTAGGTGGGTATGAGAACACATCTCAGAATTTTTAACTTTTGCATTCTATAATTAGTGATTTCGAACATTTTTCAGGTGATTATTGCTAGCTTTGATTTTCTCTTTTGAAAATTATTAATTCATACTCATTACCCTATTACATATATAAAAATAACTTCTAATTTTTCATATTTCTTTCAGTACCCCATAGGTTTCAGGTGCCAGTCTTATTTGAATTACCTATTGAAAATATTTGCCCTAATTTATATTATTTCTTCTGATTCTAGAGGCATCAATCTTATTTGTACAAAAGCTTTTAAATTTAATGTTATTGAGATAATTCATTTTTAAAATATCTTTTACTTTGTATCTCCTTCTGAATTCCCCTATCCATTATTATGAAAGATAACTTTCCATACTCTTCTAGTTTTCTATTTTGTGACTTTTTACATTTAAACAATATATCCACTTTAAATTATGGGTAAATGATATTGTGGCATACCATGCTAATCTAACCCAGTTTTTCATTACACTGCTTTCTAGTATTCCTGGTGGTTCTTGTCAAATAAAGAATCCCTTCTCCTGTAGTTGATGTTCTTGAGATTACTGATTACTAACTTAGTGTTCACGTTTGTTTCTTGATATTGCTTCTCTAGATGATTTCACTGGTAGACTCTTCAATTTGCTATGCACTACCAGATTGCTTTGATAATTTATGCTTTGTGACATAATTTGGGATTTTGTAGCACCAACCCTCTTTTCCTACTTTCTTTTTTTTTTATGCCCCATGTCACTTGATATTTTATTTCTTCAAATAATGTTTTTATTGCTTAGTAAAATTCTGTAGGTAATTTGGTATAGCATAAAGTCTAAAAATTAATTTGGGTCATTTTACTTATTTGACATTCCTAAACATTGAATATCTCCTTAATTACTTAGGTTCTCTTTTTTTTTTCCCTGTAAAAATTATTTGTAATTGTATTTATGTAAATTTGGTAGGTAAATTCCAGGTAATTTAATTCATTTTGTTGTTAAATCAAATTAAATTTCTTCCTTCATGATACTGAAAGAATCACTGTTAATTTTTGGAGATTTAATTTATATACTGCTGCTTTATCAACACAATTTTTTTTGGACATTTATTCTCTAGGGATACCTAAGTAAACCGTCATATGATCAGCAGATTGAAATAATTCTATCTCCTCTTTAAGTATACTTATTATTGCTGCAGTTTTTTATTCTCATCTAGTTTCTATAGTTACTTTTCTATGTCAAATGGTAGTGAAGTTTGTGAGCATCCTCATATTATCTCTGATCATATTAAGAAAGTGTCCTTTGCCTGACCCCACTTTATAACCCATTTAAATCTCTGTTCCCCTTCATTGTTCTGGATTGGTCTTCTACTTTATTGTACTACAATTGTAATCTTTTAAAGAAAACTTCTTTTCTAACCCAATTAATAGTGAAAGTAAAAAATTTCCTCATGCCTGATCCCTCTACCTTTGTATTTGAATGACCTTTACCTATGGCACACCCATTACAAGAAATACTTTTTTTTTTCCTTGAGTTATACTTGAGTTATATTTAAACATAGAGCTTATCTCATTTTTCTCCCTCAATCTTTAAACAAGGTGTAAGTCTAATAGAACTATAATCTTGTCTTTCCCTTTCAATATGTAAATATTAGATCATCATCTAGTCCTTTCAAGATAAATTTATTTATCTCTATTGTTTGCTTTTTAAGTAGTGCTTATGATTTAAAGCCTCCTCCCTACTTGGGTTTCTTTTTCTTTTTCAAAAGAAATGCTCAAAGTTATCTGTTCTGTTAAAAATCTATATTTTATTCCTTATAGGATTATGCTCAACTTTGCAAGGGTATGAAATCCTTTAATGCAAGGCATTTTCTTTTTCTTTTCAGTATACAATATGCCAATCTTTCCTTTCTTTTCTCTTTGCTGATGAGTAGTCATGCACAATTATGACTGGATTTGTCATTTTCCTGGAATCTTATAGTATTTTCTCTTTGACCTGAAATCTCTAGCCATTGGCAGTTATATTCCAGGAACAGTTAAATTTAAGCTTTTATTCTCTTGATTGGCACCACTCTTGCCATTTGGTTCCAATACTACTAAACAAGTTTCTTTGATGACTATCTAAAATGATATTTGGATTTTGTATTTCATTGTGGTTATTTTTTTTGAGGCTTAGAATCACTGATATTTTTCTAAAAGCCTCTTTTCCCCAGGTTAGTTTTATTTTAAATTGTAGATTATTAGCACACTTCCCCTCCCCCAATTTTGCTACCTTTTGATATTCTAGTCCTCACCTCAATTGTGTACATCTGATAGCTACTCTGATACAAGGCAAATTTAAATCAACACCTACACAGAATCAAAGCTGATGAGACCCCCATCAATGTTTCTTTCATCATACCAAGAAGAGCACAACTTTGAACATAATAGTTCAGAGCAAAAAATAATGAAATAAACAAAAGAGCAAAATAAATAACTGGGAAAATCCTCATTCCTTCTTTATTTGTGTGGTATATTCTTCTACTACCAATAGGAGAAGGAATATATACAATCAGGAGAAGATGTGTGGAAAAGGGGACAAGTGTAGGGAACACATAGAGCCAGAAAAAATTTATAGCAAAGGTGTAACTCTGATGAAACCCCTCTTTGTCTTTGATGCTATTGCTTACTTCTCTACAGAGCTTTCAATGTCATTTGCTGATCTGGTGCTGTCAATAAATAGATTTCAAACTGTTTTGCCTACTATAAGTTGGTGACGGGTCTTAGCCTATCTATTCTTTCTGAAGTAATGTCATGTGCTGGTTTTCTTTTGAGTTTTTCTCTCCCCTAGTCTCTGTTGTTGACACCAGCTAGCTTTCCACTTAATTGTAGCGGCTATACTATCTCTTCTTTGTAATGGAAAGAAGGTTCCACTCTTTTAGGTCAATATTCTAAGGGATATCTCAGTTCTTTGGGATTCAGAACTACATAGCCTGTCAACCAGAGAATCCCTTAGCATAAAGGTTTATTTTTTTAAGTGCATTTTTTTTTCTATGTCAACTACCACTCTTTGCTTTCTGTCTACTCTTTGATCTAGAGAAAATTCCATTCAACATCTTCAACTCCTATCATGATTCTAGGTCACACAATTCATACTACAAAAATATGAATTAGCATGGCTAAAAGTGAATGGGTAGGATTGGCAAACTTTTCTATATCCTTGTTAACACTAAAGTCACTATTCTCCCTATAGTTGTATAATTGAATTTTTAAAGGTTTATTTTCATCCCCCCCAGCATGTCCACTGTTTTGCTAAAGTTTTCCAAGATATATAGTTTAATTTTATTGGGATCTCTCATTTCATTCCATTTCTCTTCATTCAATTTTTCATGAAGCCATATGACCACTCAGGGTTTTATGGTCATTCTTTTTTAGGAAGGCTTTTTTGGTAGCTATTGCATAATGATGTTCTAGTTCTGATATTTCCTTTCTATATTCTCTTATTCTGTGGTATTTCTTCATTGTATTAGGAGCTTTTATTTGCATGTTCATTTCCTCTGTCTCTTTGTTGGTTTGCTTTGTGTGGAGGATGAGGAGAGGAATGATGGTGCAATCTTTCCTTTCCCTCCTTTTGGTTGTTGATGGTTTTTATTAACTGGTTTTTATTAGCTAATTGGTTGTATTTCTAAATATTTTTGAAGTGATGAGGAGGAGCTGGAATTATACATAACCTTTAGATTCATCTTGATTGAAGTTCCATCAGAGCTAGCTGGCTGTTTAATCCAATAAAATAAAGTAGAATTTCCATGTAATCCTGCTTGACATTCAAATAAATGAAAAGCTATTGCCACACACCCTTTGGAATTACACAGAATCATAAAATCTCAATACTGGAAAGAATATCAAATGTCTCCATTGGAAGACAACAAATGATGAAGAATCTGTTTTATCTACCATTTGCCTAAGGCATTTATTTCATTAGGCCAATGTAGGACAAGCTAAACCCCTCTCCAACTAGGTGGCACAGTGATTAAAGCACTGGGCCTAAATTTAGGAAGACCTTAGTGTAAATCTGACCTTAGACATTTACTAACTATAGGATTCTGGATAAGTCATTAGACTTCTGTTTATATCAGTTTCCTTGGAAAAGGGGGATAAAAATAGTACTTCAAGGGTTGATGTGAGGATCAGATGAAATAATGTTTGTGTAATAGGGGCTTTGGACTACATACAGATCTGGATATGGGAATAATCTCTTTCAGTTGGCCATGTAGTGGAATAAATGGCAAGTTTAAAGCTGCTGTAGTGGGAAATTCTCAATCTCTTTCCTGCACATTCACTGTTATCTCATGTGCCATGACCTTAAATGGTGACAGAGAAAGGGATTCCTTTACTTCCCTTTCTCCTTTTGGGTCCCATGGCTCTGAGAAATAGGCTTAGGTGTTTGTCTTGTCCTATTCTCTTTGCCCTCAGTTTTAGGTGCAGGAAGGAGATCCTCCACTGCACCTGGAATTGAGCCATGGTGACCTCAAAGATAGTGTTCTAGGCACTATGTTTCAGTTAGTCAGCCCAGCAAACTTAGTATTGAGCCCTGAGGCTTTAGAATTGTAACTTGGGAGTGTTTTCTATAGGAACTGAACTAAATTATGAAATTAATCCCTTTCCTTTCCTCTGAGACTGAGGGGGTACAGATTTATGCTTCCTTTGTAGTGAGTTGATTTGTGTATTTGTCTTTATATTTTTGAAGTAAATATTCCTTTTTAAAAGTGGAGAGGTTCCAAATTGGGAGCTGCCAGCAATGAGCTTCCATGTTTATTCTCCCTCCAAAAAAAAATCCATTTTTTATTTTAGTGGCTGTGTTACTCTGTGATTCAATATGTTAGATATCATTCTTTGACTGACTAACAAAAATCTTTAAAAGCAGAAGTAGATTCCTGGGGATATTCCTCAAATTAGTAGGTCAGGAGAATGTTATCAATATTCTTTATCCAGAATTTAGTTAAGCTTTGGATAGAGTATCATATGCTATTTTTGTGGAAAATATGGAAAGATATGGGCCATATTGATCAACAAATATTTATTAAATGCTTACTACATAGTAGTAATACAAACCAGGTACTGTGCTAAGTGCTGAGGATACAAAAAAAGTGGCAAAAGGCAGTCCCCGCTCTCAAGGAGCTTACAAATATGATAGTATAAATAGATTGATTACTCTCAGACCACTTGTAATATAATTGTGAATCATTTAACAAGAGAAGTTTGCCCTGAATGCAATATAGACAGGTGTCTAGTTAGAGATGTGGTCCACCAGAGATTTTTCCCTTTGTGGAAAATAGGAAACTCATGCTTGTACCAGAAGCAGTCTCTCAGGGGAGGATCAAATAAGATCTAGGATCTCCTGACTGGGCAATCTTTAATTTACTTTATCTCCAAAAAGGGTTATTGGATACAATTATATCTATCTACCTCAAATTCAATATCTATAAACTTAGGGCATAACATTCTCTTTTAAGGATTCAGAATAACATCCTTCCCTAGTAACTTGACAGGGAAGGAAAACACTTAGCTTGTTTTCACCAGCTTCCTTATGAAAAACGGATTACATAAAAACAGTTGCATATATCTAATAAGTTTTTTTATTTTTTCAAAATAAATAGTAAACATAAATTAGAGAAATTATACATATTAAAGCAGACAAAACAATACATAAGAGAAAATAAGATTTAGGAGCAAGAGAAAAATCTCAGCTCAACCAAGAAGAGAAAATTATCTCACCGGGAAAATATATTATTAGCAGTCTCCAAAGGTTTTATGTTGGGAGAAAGGGGAATTTTCCATACATCTGTGATTTTTGAAAGATTCCAAAGTTTAAATTTGCCTTCTTCAGCCTGTCTCCTTTGAACTCTATTTCTCTGATTCCAGCAGCTTTTCTGAATCAGAAAAAGTATCTTAACCACTTATTCAGGTATGCAGAGTTGAGGCTTAGGGGTATCTCAGTCAATCAGGGGTCACATCTTTTTTCCTTTTTCCCTTTTGGGAAGCACATTGTGCCACAAGGCTATTTCTTGGTGAACTACTCCAGGTTTGGGATGGAAATGATGTTATAATATTACAATTTATAATTTTGGAACTGGCTGAATGGCAAATCTCCCCAAATAGTCACAAATGGTTTGACGTCAACTTGGAAACTCTCTCAGACCTCTGTATTTGGCACTATGATATCTAATACTTTTTATATGACTTGGATAAAGACATAGAGGGCATGCTTATAAAATGTGGAAATGACATGAAGCAAAGAAGGCTAGCTATCCTGCTGTATACTATATGACATCTGATAGCATTCAAACAGATATCTATGGGAAGAACATTGAGCTATATAAGGTACAATTTAATAGGGATAAAAATAAATTCTTATGCATGGGTTATAAAAATCAACTTCACAAGTATGAGATTGGGGAGACCTAGTTAGTCCAAAATGTATGTGAAAAAAGATTTTTGGATTTGGTGGACTATAAACACAAAACAAGTCAATAATGTGATCTGATAGCCAAAAATGTTAATGAAATCTTGGATTTAAATAACAGATATATAAATAGCTAACAGAAATGAGGAAGTGGTAGTGCTTCTGTACCCTTCCTTGGTTTAAAATACAAGTATTATTCAAAGGGAAGTAGAAATTTCAAAGGAAAAGAATATTAATATTAATACTGTACTCTCATTAGGCAAATCTGCCAGAAATAATTTTATTTAAAATAGAATTAATTTAACATCCAGGTATTTCTATCTTGGAGAGAGAGAAGTCCAAACTGCCATAATCTTTCTGACCTTATGACATGATTCTACCTCAAAATAATTTTAAGGAACATTTCCCAAGAATCTTGAAGAAGAAAAATCACAATATGGGTCAACATTTTGGAGTAGTTGATGAATCAAGTCAAAATCTCATTCCTTCTTGGACCCACTGCCCTTAGGAATGTATGGAGCTCTTCTTAGAGAGCTATATCAAGAATGTTTTCTGAAGAGGAAGCTCCCTTTCAATGGAAGAGGGTTCTTTCCTTGCCTAGACTCTAATCTGATTCCTCCATCTCACTTCCTTTAAGCAGAGCTTAAACTTTTCCCACTTGTGACCCTTTTTCATCCAAGAAATTTTTATGCTACTCTAGGAATACAGGTATATAAATGGGTACACAAATCAAACATTTACTGAAAATAAATCACAAAGAAATTTATTTTAAAACAATTTTTTGTATACATATAACTTTGCCATTTATTAAAGACAAAAGCAAACTTGCACACTGATGATGTGGATGTGCTTATTCATTCATTCATTTATTTATTTTTTGCTGAGGCAGTTGGGTTAAGTGACTTGCCCAGGGTCACACAGCTAGGAAGTATTAAGTGTGTGAGACTATATTTGAACTCAGGTCCTCCTTATTTCAGGGATGGTGCTCTATTCACTGTGCCACCTAGCTGCCCCAGTTATTTATTTTTATATAAAGAATTAAATCTTGGTAGAATATTTGATATTGTAGGATGTAGAACATTCAGAAACCTTTTACTGTTGCAAATTTTTCATGACACCCACATTCAATTATATGATGCAGCCCATAGTTTAAGAAGTTTGGGTCTAGACTAGAATTAAGTTTGGTTATAAATATTAATCCATTTTACTAAGGAAAACCTTAGTTTTTTATTCTACTCATTTTCCTAAAGGGAACACTATGGAAAGGGTTTTACAGTAGAGAAATATTATTTCTTAATTTTTCTAGAGAAACAACAAAGGAGTTTTAAGTATGTTTACATAGTACCATGTTAAAGAGCACACGGAGAAGCTGGACAGAAAATTACAACTAGATGATGAAAATACCTGAGTCCATGTCATCTGAGGATCAATTAACAAAAATGGAAATGTTTAGTCATATTGACTATGTTGAAAAATGGATGTCTCATTCTGTATTTTACCTTTTTTTTTTTTTTTTTAGAAATTACAGAGTAGTGTGCTTTATCTTTAGTCTTTGGAATCCTAGTTATTCATTGTATTGATGAAAGTTTTAAAGTATTTCAAAGTTGTTTTTTTTTCTTTTTCAATGTTGTTGTTTTATAAATTATTCTTCTAGTTCTGCTCACTTCAATCTGCATCACTTCATAGAAATCTTCACAGTTTCCTCTAAAACTGTCCATTATATCATTTCTTCTGGCACAATAATATTCTGTTAAATTCATGTCATAATTTCCTTAGCCATTACCTAAAAGGTATTCCTTCTCTTATTTTCTTAGTTTTTAGTACTACAAAAGAGCAACTATAAAATATTTTTGTACCTATTAAACTTTTTCCTCTGTCTGATCTTTTTGGAGTAATTAATG
>JAJPUD010003362.1:53889-70539 GCA_023553655.1 Myrmecobius fasciatus | reverse complement strand
AAGAAAAAGAGATTAAAGGAATTAGAGTAGGTCATGAGGAAACCAAATTATCACTCTTTGCAGATGATATGATGGTCTACTTAGAGAACCCTAGAGAATCAACTAAAAAACTATTAGAATTAATCCACAACTTTAGCAAAGTTGCAGGATACAAAATAAATCTACATAAATCATCAGCATTTTTATACATCACCAACAAAATGCAACAGCAAGAGATACAAAGAGAAATTCCATTCAAAATAACTATCGATAACATAAAATATTTGGGAATATATCTGCCAAGGGAAAGTCAGGATCTATATGAGCAAAACTACAGAACACTCTCCACACAAATAAAGTCAGATCTAAACAATTGGAAAAACATCAAGTACTCTTTGATAGGTCGAGCGAATATAATAAAGATGGCAATACTACCTAAACTAATCTATCTATTTAGTGCTATACCAATCAAACTCCCAAGAGATTATTTAACTGAACTAGAAAAAATAACGACAAAATTCATCTGGAAAAACAAAAGGTCAAGAATTTCAAGGGAATTAATGAAAAAAAATGCAAATGAGGGTGGCCTAGCTGCACCAGATCTAAAACTATATTATAAAGCAGTGGTCACCAAAACCATTTGTTACTGGATAAGAAATAAAGTAGTGGATCAGTGGAATAGGTTAGGTTCACAGAACAAAATACTCAATGACAATTGTAATCTAGTGTTTGATAAATCCAAAGACCCCAGTTTTTGGGATAAAAACTCACTATTTGACAAAAACTGCTGGGATCATTGGAAACTAGTCTGGAAGAAATTAGGCATTGACCCACACCTAACACCATATACCAAGATAAGGTCAAAATGGATTCATGATCTAGGCATAAAGAATGATATTATAAACAAATTAGAACAATGTAGGATGGTTTACCTCTCAGACCTGTGGAGGGGGAAGGAATTTGTGACCAAAGAAGAACTAGAGGTCATCATTAATCACAAAATAGATAAGTTTGACTATATCAAGTTGAAAAGTTTTTGTACAAATAAAATGAATGCAGACAAGATTAGAAGGGTAGCAGTAAATTGGGAAAATATTTTTACATCCAAAGGTTCTGATAAAGGCCTCATTTCTAAAATATATAGAGAATTGACTCAAATATATAAGAATTCAAGCCATTCTCCAATTGACAAATGGTCAAAAGATATGAACAGACAATTTTCAGACGAAGAAATCGAAACTATTTCTGGTCACATGAAAAGGTGCTCCAAGTCACTATTAATCAAAGAAATGCAAATTAAGACAACTCTGAGATACCACTACACACCTGTCAGATTGGCTAAAATGACAGGAAATGATAATGATAGCTGTTGGAGGGGATGTGGGAAAACTGGGACACTGATACATTGTTGGTGGAACTGTGAACGGATCCAACCATTCTGGAGAGCAATTTGGAGCTATGCTCAAAGAGTTATGAAACAGTGCATACCCTTTGACCCAGCAGTGTTTCTACTGGGCCTATATCCCAAAGAGATTTTTAAGGAGGGAAAGGGACCCACATGTGCAAAAAATGTTTGTGGCAGCCCTTTTTGTAGTGGCAAGAAACTGGAAATTGAAAAGATGCCCATCAATTGGAGAATGGCTGAATAAATTATGGTATATGAATGTTATGGAATATTATTGTTCTGTAAGAAATGACCAACAGGAGGATTTCAGAGAGGATTGGAGAGACTTGCATGAAGTGATGCTGAGTGAAATCAGCAGAACCAGGAGAACATTATACACAGCAACAAGACTATACGATGATCAATTCTGATGGACATGGTTCTCTTCAACAATGATGTGATTCAAACCAGTTGTGCTGCGATGAAGATAGTCATATACATCCAGAGAGAGGCCTGTGGGAACTGAGAGTGAACCACAACACAGCATTTTAACACTTTCTGTGAATATTTCCATGCATTCTGTTTTCCTTCTTAGGTTGTTTTTTTTTTCTTCTTCTCTTTCTAGATCTGATGTTTCTTGTGCAGTAAGATAACTGTATAGATATGTATACATGTATTGTACTTGTCATATAATTTATCCTATCTAGCATGTATTAGATTACCTGTCATCTAGGGGTGGGGGGCGGGGGGAGGGAAAGGAAAAGCTTGGGAAAAAAAGTTTTTTTGCAAAGGTCAATGTTGTAAGGTCACTCATATGTTTTGCAAATAAAAAGCTTTATTAAAAAAAAAAAGTTGCTACAAAGTTTTTCCCTTAGTATTTTCTTCCCTTCTAATTTTAACAACATTTGTTTGTACAAAACCTTTTTAATTTTACATTATCAGAACTGTTCATTTTATCTTCTGTGATGTTCTATTTTCATTGTTTATTCGTGACATAGATCTGAAAAGTAATTTCTTCCTTGTTCCTCTATGTTTCTTATGATATCACCTTTAAAGTAAAAGTCATATGTCCATTTGAATTTTCATTTGGGATAAGTGTGAAGTGCTGGTCTATATTCAATTTCTGGTAAGCTACTTTCTGTTTCTCAGATTTTTTTTTTTTGTGGATAGTAAATCTTGACTCCAGAAACTGGAGTTTTTGGATTTGGTGAACACTATATTGCTATGCTCGTTTGCTTTTCTATATGCTGTATAACTAAAATATTCCACTGATCAATCTCTATTTTAAAAATAATACCAAATCATTTTGCTGATTACTGCCTTATAGTATAGTTTGAAATGTGATACTGTTAGGCTTCCCCCTTAGTTCCTACCTATTCATTCAAGTCTTGTTTCTAAACAATTAATTTACATTAGACTATTATGAGGATTTTGAGATTGATAGTTGGGAAATCCTGACAACCAGGACATTTTTGTGGATGTGAGATAATTCTATGTTGCTTATTTGTATGCTATCTGATAGAAATATACATTCTGGCTTCTCAGTTTAATATACACTTTAATAAAGAGGTCACAAACACAGCAAGAAGCAGTAAAAGGCAGAAATAAAAAAGGAATTAAGACTTGCCTCTCTGCTCAACACCTGACTTTTAGTGCAGTTATCTTTGAGGACATCAGGGATAATACTGTAGAGTCATGAGTTGCCTTAGGCACATGAGTCTGCTTACCTTGCTAGGTTTCTTTAAGTTTATATCCAATCTTTTCTATGGATTCTGTCTCAGCATCACACCCAAATTGAGCCTGCCCTTAACTGGGAGTAATAAACTCTCTCCCTTTATCTTCTGAACACTGGCATACTTTGAGCAGGTACTGGAGGCTTTGGTACTTTGGAATAATGTAGCAGTGCCCTAGTCCCATGGCACTAAGAGTGCTCGTGTGATAGAATATAGGCTGAACTCAGCAAAAAAACCCAGAATTTTCAGTGCTAGAGAGATTGTAGAAAGCCAACCCTGCCAATAACTGCTATTGAAGCTGTGACATGGTCCAAACATTCTGGAAAACAACTTAGGGTTTTGTTTAATTGATTAAAATGCCTATATTCTTTTATATGCAGATTTCATTGCTATTCAGAGGTAGAAAACAGAAAGAAAGGTGCATGTCACAAAATAGTTAAAGCAGCACTTTTGTGCCTCTCCAACAGAATGTCAGTGCCATGGCCCTCATTTTTTCCCATTTCTATTCCCATAATTGAGACATTGTAGGTATTTAGCAAATGCTTCTTGACTGACTGACTGATTGATTACAATAACAAAGACTGGAAAACAATGTGACTTCCCATAAATAATTAAACAAATATTTATACATGAATGTAATGAAATAATATTACTATATAGTAGGAAATGGTGAATAATAGGTCATATTTACTAAAAATTATAACCAAGAAAATTATCATCCATCTATTCATATGTGTGTATGTACTTATATGTTTATCTATCTATATAGTTATACTATATAATTATAGCGATCATGCTTTGACTCAGAAGTCTATTGGAAAATGTGTTTTCCTCTTATTGATATGGAGGTGGGGAACTACTGGTATAGATCTGATATGATCAGATGTGGTTGGCATATGTAGTGGTTTTGCTTAACTGGCTCAATATTTGAAAATGACTGAATAGATACAAAAGACTTCAATAAATCTTTTTTTAAAAAGAAAAGGAATAACTTGTTGGTGATTATAAATGGAAATAGTAAGCACTAAGCAATATGTATTCATAAAAAAGCATATTTTATCACACTAACCTAATTCCATTTGTTCTGAAAGCAAAACAAATTGGGAATCAACTACCCATTGGTGGGTAGGTAATTTCCTAGTGTTTATCTATTTGATTCCTCAGTTAGTTGTACAATTGTGACTGAAAGATTAGTTTCTATTCTATTTTAGAGAAGGGAAGAAGAGAAATCTTGAGAGAGGAACAAGATCGGAGAGGATAGAGGTAGGATGAAGATGAAATTTGTAGACAACTGTGTTAGATTGGTAAATTATGTGAGATGGAGGATGAAAAAATAAATCGTGAGCAGCCTGGGGACCCTAGGTACATGATTGTTGTTGTACCACCTCACATTCCCTTCTACTACATAGTAACCACTGCCATCCCCATTGAATTAGCAAGGGAAATGATCAGGAAAAAACTTTCAGGTAGTCATGTAGAATACATATATAATCCCAGAGCCATTCATACTGATAAGAACAGAACTGGGGACTCTGTGCTCAGGAATCCCTTGCCTCACTACCACTTTCATTCTCTCAGGAGAGAAATGAACTTGTTTCTTGATCCCAGTTTCTTAACAGTTTTACTTTCTGTTTTGTGGTTTCTTTCAGATAAAGTGGTTAACCACGGAACTGCTGATCTCTCTGTGTATCTTTGCATAATCGTTGGTAACAAATAGTAAAATAACACAGTAGGGACATAGATTTTTATTACTACTGGGATTTTCCTGGCACAATGGAAGCTTGAAGTTATACAGAGCGAAGCTTCTTAAACTGTGGATTATAATTAGATAAGGAGTTGCATAACTGAATATGAGGGTTTTAAAAATTTGACAACAGTAAAAAGTTTCTGCATGTTTTAAATCCTGCATTATCAAATATTTTGCCAAGATTTAATATTTTATAATATATTTATTATATTATGTTTAAACATATTATTAAATAATAACATATTATAATATATATTATAATAATATGCAATCATAAAATTATCACATTTTAAAATATAATATATTTAAATATTTTTATTTGCTTATAAAATAAACAAGCAATCAATTTCAGTATTATGCAAATTTGCTTTCATTTTTAATAAATGGTAAAATTTATATACCAAAAAATTGGTGCAATAGATAGAGCACCAGCCTTGAATTCAGGAGGACCTGGGTTCAAATTTGGCCTCAATCACTTAACACTTCCTGGCTGTGTGACTCTGGGCAAGTCACTTAAACCCAATTGCTCCAGCAAATATATACATATGTGTGTGTATATATATACACATATGTATACATGTATATATACACATATATATACATATATATATATTTGTGATTTATTATCGGTGAATGTTTGGTTTGTATACTTATTTTATATACCTATATACCCAGGGTCATGTAAAACTTTTTTGGGCAAAAAGAGAATATGAGTGGAAAAAGTTTAAGAAAGCCTGATTTAGAGGAAAGATTTTATTGACTCATGTTTTTTATAATTTCCAAAAGGAGAAAGAGAGAGTGAGTGAGAGAGAGATAGAGTGAGAGAGAGAGACACTCCAAGCCAGTATCTAGATATGATATGAGTCTAGCAATTTTTATCTGGGAAACATTTTGAGAGAGTTGGGCATTAGCCTTTCTGAGGGCACTGATTAACTAATTTCTCCTTTCCTGTAGTTTCAAGGCAAATCAAACTAATATAAGAAAATTATAAATAAAGAATTAACAGCTTGGTAAAAGAGACACAGAAATTGCTGGAGAAAACAATTCCCTAATAATTAAAATTACTCAAATAATAAAAGAGGTACAAAACCTCAATGAAAAAATAATTCCTTAAAAATGAGTATTGATAAGGCATCAAGAAACAATTACATAAAGTCAAAAGAATTTTTTTTAAATAAAAAATGCAAAATATGTCAGCATAAATAACTGACTTGTAAAAATGGATCAAGGAAAGATAATTAAAAAATTACTGGACTACTTAGAAGCCATGATTAAAAGGGGGCTTAAACACAAAATTTCAATTAGCTAGTTATAAAGGAAAACTGCCCAAATATCTAGAACCACAGGGCAAAATGTAAATTGAAAGAAATCATCAATCATCTCATAAAAGAGATAATAAAATAAAAACTCTCAGGAATATTATAGCCAAATTCAAAAGCTCCTGGGTTAAAGAGAAAATATTCCAAGCAGCAAGAAAGAAATAATTAAAATAACATTCCTATAAAAAAAGTAGAAAACACAGGAATAAATGGAGCTATTCTTTAAAAAGATAATATTTATATAAAATAAAAAAGAAAGTATTATTTGTACTGGGGATAAATTAGAAACCATTCCAGTTAGATCAGAGGTGAAGAAAGAATGTCCACTATCACCAGTTATTATTGAATATTGTACTGGAAATGCTAGCTATAGCAGTAAGATGAGGAGAAGACATTGAAAGGATAAGAATAGGCAACAAGAAAAGTATCACTTTGTTTTTGCAATGATACGGCATATTTAGAGAACCTTCAAAAATCATTTTAAAGACTAGTAAAAATAACGAACAACTTTGGCAGTCACAGGAAAGAAAGTAACCCCGCCAAATAATCAATATTCTATATGTTACCAACAAAACTGTGCAGGAAGAGACAGGAAGAAAAATTCCATTTAAAATAGTTGCAGACAGAATAAAATATATTGGTTTTTATCTCAGAAATTATATGAACACAATTACAAAACACTTTTCCCATAAATGATCTAAATAATTGGAGAAATAGCAATTGATTATAGTTAAGTCAAGCTAATATAATAAAAATGACAATGCTACCTAAATTAACTTATCCAGTGTCATTCCAAATTATCAAACAATTAAATATTAAAAATAAATTTTTTCTTTTCAAGAATAAGAAAAATAACTTTATTTTTAATATTTTACTTTCCCCCCATTACATTAAGACTATTTTTTGCATTCAATTTTACAAGATTTTGACTTCCAAATGTTTCTCCCTTCCTCCCCTCTCTTCTTCTGAAGATATATAGTTTATACATGTGATATCATGTAAAATATATTTCTGTACTAATCAAAATTTTGAAAGAATTAACAGAACAAAAGGGGAAAACATGATAAAGAATAAAGTTAGTGAAAAAAAAAAGTTTCTATCTGCATTCAGAGTCCATCAGTTCTTTGTATGGTTATGGATAGCATTTTCCTTGGTGAGAGCTCTGTAATTATCTTGGATCATTGTGTAACTGAGAAGAGTTGATGAGTCATTCATAGTTGATCACCACATAATGTTGCTGATAATGTGTACAATGTTTTCCTGGTTCTTCTCATTTCACTTTGCACCAGTTCATATGAGTTTTTCCAGGTTTTTCTGAAATCTTCCTGTTCATTATTTTTTATTGAACAATGGTATCCCATTACATTCATACACTACAGCTTATTGAGTTATTTCCCAATTGATGGGCATCCCTCTTTTCCTAAATTTTCCTAAATTTCATGAAAAGGACTGATCTAAGTATTTTTGCATATGTGGGTCCTTTCCCCTCTTTTGATGATTTTTTGGGGGATACAGGCTTAGTAGTAGTATTGTTGGGTCAAAGGGATTATGCACAGTTCGGTTATCTTCTGGGCATAGTGGATCAATTCACAACTCTACCAACAATGCATTAATGACTCAATTTTTCTACATCATCTCCAACATTGATTGCTTTCCTTTGTTGCATTTTGGCCAATCTGATAGATATAAGGTGATATTACAAAGTAGTTTTAATTTACATTTCTCTAATCAAAAGTGATTTAGAGCACTTCTCATATGCCTATAGACAATTTTCTTCTTCTGAAAACTGCCTATTCATATCCTTTAACCATTTGTTAATTGAGGAAGGGCTTGTATTCTTATAAATTTTATTCAGTTCTCTATATATTTAAGAAATGAGGCCTTTATGGAAGGAAAGGGTCCTACATGTGCAAAAATGTTTGTGGCATCCCTCTTTGTAGTGGCTAGAAACTGGAAACGGAATGGATGCCCATCAATTGGAGAATGGCTGAATAAACTATGGTATATGAATGTTGTGGAATATTATTGTTCTGTAAGAAACGACCAGCAGGATGATTTCAGAGAGCCCTGGAGAGACTTGCATGAACTGATGCTGAGTGAAATGAGCAGAACCAGGAGAACATTATACATGGCAACAAGACTATATGATGATCTATTTTGATGGACATGATTCTCTCCAACAACGAGATGTTTCAAACCAGTTCCAGTTGTTCAGTGATGAAGAAAGCCATATATACCCAAGGAGAGGCCTGTGGGATCTGTGTGTGGACCACAACATAGCATTTTCACACTTTCTATTGATGTTTGCTTGCATTATGTTTTCTTTCTCAGATTTTTTTTCTTATAGATCCAATTTTTCTTGTACAGCAAGCTAACTGTATAAATGTTATTTATACGATTCGATTTGTCAAGTATTTTAACATAATTAACATGTATTAGACTTCCTACCATCTAGGGGAAGGGGTGGGAGGATAGGAGGGAAAAATTTGTAACACAAAGCTTTGTAAGGGTCAATGATGAAAATTACCCATGCATATGCTTTGCAAATAAAAGGCTTAAAAAAAACCCAAAACCAAATGAGGCCTTTATCAGATACCTGCTACAAAGAAATTCTTTTAAGCTTTCTGTTTTTCTTTTAATTTTGGATGCATCGGTAGCATTCTTTTTTAATTTAATACAATCAAAGTTATCTATTTTGAATTTCATAATGCTCACTATCTCTTTTTTTGGTCATGAATTTTTCCCTCTCCCATAAATTTGACAGGTAGAGTCTTCCTTGCTGTTCTAATTTGCTTATAATCTCTACTATTCTATTTAGCTCCTTAATTTCTTTGTTGATTTTTTTTTGGTTGTATTTATCATGTTCTGAGAGGGGACATTTGAGGTCCCCCATTAGAATAGTTTTGCTGTCTATTTCTTCCTATAACTCACTTACCTTCTTTAAGGATCTGAATGCTATAACACTCGGTACATACATGTTTAGTACTTATATTGTTTCACTGTCTGTAAAATGTTTTAGTAAGATGTATTTTCCTTCCTTATCTTTTAAAATTAGATCTATTTTGGTGTTTACTCTGAGGTCAGTATTGCTACCCTCCCCCCCTTTTTTTTAACTTTAGCTGAAGCATAATAGATTCTGCTTTAGCCCTTTATCCTTATTCTGTGTATGCATCTGTCTGTTTCAGGTATGTTTCTTCTAAACAATTCATTGTAGAATTCTGTTTTTTGATCCCCACTGCTTTCTTCTTCCATTTTATGGGAGAGTTCATCCCACTTATATTCACTGTTATAATTATTACTTGTGTATTTCTCTCCATTCTTTTCTTACTCCTGTTTGTCCTCTCTCTCCTTTTAACCTTTCCCTCTTCATCAGGATTCCTTCTTTCTACCACCTCTTGATCTGCCCTCCCTTTGATTAGTTCTGCCCTCTCTTCTCCTTTATTTAATCTCCTCCCTTCCTACTTCCCCACTGGATAAGATAAATTTCTATATTCAATAGATTATATGTATTATTCCCTCTAATACTGATGAGAATAAGGTTCAAGCAATAGACCATTGTCTACCATCCCATTTCCTCCTCTGCTGTAATAGGTCTTCTGCACCAATTCATGTGAAATAATTTGCAGCATTCTATATCTTCCTTTCTTCAACACCCAGTATACTCTTCTCTTTCATCTCTCAATTTCTTTGTGTCATTCCCTCAATTTCTCCTTATACCTATACTCTCTATGTCTATTCCTTCTACTTTTCCTATTAGTGATACAATTTTTAAGAATTACAAGTATCTCTTCCAATGTACAGATGTAAACAGTTTAGCTTTATTGAAGCTCTTATATTTTATTTTCCCTTTTTACCTATTTATGTTTGTCTTGGGTATTGACTTTTAGGAGGTCAAATTTTTGGTTTAATTTTGATCTTCTCCTTATGAAAGCTTAAAATCCTTCTATTTTGTTGAATGATCTTTTTTCCCCTTGAAGTATTTTCTTTAATTTTGTGAGTAAGTAGTTCTTGGTTGTGGTCTTGACACCTTTGCCTTCTGGAATATCATGGTCCATGACCTCTTATCCTTTAATGTTTCAGTGGCCAGGTCCTGTATAATCCTGATTGTGACTTCCTGATATTTGAATTGTTTCTTTCTGGTCACTTGCAGTATTTTTTCCTTAACCTAATAGTTCTGAAGTCTGGCTTTAATGTTCCTTGGAGTTTTTATTTTGGGATCTCTTTTCTGAGGTGATTGGTGGATTCTTTCAATGCCTATTTTGCCCTCTGGTTTCAGAACAGCAGCACAGTTTTCCTTGATAATTTTCTAAAGATGCTGTCCAGGTTTTCCTTTTAATTATGACTTTCAGGTAGTCTAATTATTCTGATATTGTCTCTCCTAGATCAATTTTCAAGGTCATTTGTTTTTCTCATGAGGTATTTTGCATTTTATTCCTTTTTTTTTTTTTTGGAATTTGTTTGATTGTTTCTTGATGTCTCATAGACTCATTAGCTTCTACTTGTCCCAATTCTGACTTCTAAGAGGTTGTGTTCCTCAATTAGCTTTTGTGCTTTCTTTTCCATTTGGCCAATTTCACCTTTGATGAATTGTTTTCTTCAATGAACTTTTGTATCTCCTTTTCCATTTGGCTAATTCTATCTTTTAAGCAGTTTTCCAAGCTGTTGATTCTTTTTTTTAAAAAAAATAATTCTTTTTCATTACTCTCATTTCCTTTCCCAATTTTTCTTCTACCTTACTTTTTTAGTTCTTCCATGAATTCTTTCTAGACTTGAGACCACTTCCCTTTTTTTCTTTGGAGTTTTGCTCATGGGTATTTTTGACATTGTTGTTTTCTTCTGAGTTTGTGTTTTGGTCTTCCCTGTCACCATAATAACTTTCTGTGGTCAGATTTTTTTTGTTTGTTTTTTGCTCATTTTTTGTTGTTATTGTTGGGTTTTTTCTTTCTTTTAAATTTGAGCTCTACTCCCAGGATGGAAATATTATTTCAAGCTTCTTGTTCTAGTGGCTGCAGGCTTTGGCTGTTTACCTAGTGCTTCATTGATGTTGGTTTGAGACCCACAGCAGGACCTATGTGTCTAGTGTTGTGCTAAGGCTTTGGGGTGGAGAATGGGTTGGTGATGCTGGAGGCTGTAGGAATTTGGCAGCTTACCCGGTGATCTGGGGTCCTAATGGTGGTGACTAGCATGTGCTGAAACTTGGTAAGTTGTTTCTGCATTTTCCTAGGGTTACATTGAAGCTTGTGGTATTATGGTCTCTGGAGGATGGGCTGTCTGCCTAGATCTGTGCTGATGTACATGGTGGTCTGGCCTCCAAAGGATGCCTGCCTACAAAGAGCTGTGCACTAAACCCACAGTGGTTCAGCCTCTGGAGGATGTCTGCCTACCTGGGGCTATACCAAAGCATGTTGTAGTTCCCAGAATTGGAGTCTGCCTCCAGAATCCTGGCTTTGCCAAGGCATATGAGATGTACTGGTGTTGGTGTTCACCTGCTCCACCACATGGGGTTCAGGATTTCCTGCTGGTTTGCTGAGGTAAAGCTTACTGCCAGCTTTCTGGAAGATTTCTTGTTCTGGACTATGTCCTCTTCTATTTGAGTAAAGCTGACCTCCCCCAGTTGATTTTCCAAGTTTTTTTAATTAACAGATTGTTTCATCCCATCTCCTTGCTGCAGGACCTGCCTTGTGATGCTATTTTATGATTGCAGAAGCAACCATGGGAGAGTTACAGCGATTCACTGCTTACTTTGCCATCTTGGCTCCTGGAAATGAGAGGGTTAGAAAAATAGTTTTAAAGAAAAATCATTGGAGGAACAAGAAAGTCAAGACTATCAAGAGAATCAATAAGGGAAAAATGAAGGATGGCAACTTCACAGAATCAGATCTCAAATTATACTACAAAGCTTCAGTTCTCAAAACAATCTGATATTGGATAAGAAATGGAGTGATTGACCAATAAAATACACAATGTATGGAAATAAATAACCAAAGTTACCTGGTATTTGATAAACCCAAAGATCCAAGCTCTTGGGGTCAAAAATCCACTATTCAATAAAAATTGCTGGAAAAACTAGAAAGCACTCTAGTAGAAATTATGGATAGATAAACATTTCATATTTATATACCAAGGTAAAGGGTAATATAAGCCAATTAAAGGAATGTGTAAAAATTCTCTTCTCATGTAAGGGAAGAGTTCATGACCACAGAAGAGATAGTCAATAGAAGTAAAATGGACAATTTGGTTAAAAAGGGTTTTTTACCTCCCTCCCCAAAATATTTGAAGACCATCTTGGAAGAAAAGCAGAAAACTCAGAAATAGGTTTTATAGCAAGGTTTTCTGATGAAGGTTTCACTTCTCAAAAGTATAGATTATTGGGACAAATTTGTAATAATAAAATCCATTCCCCAAATAATAAATGGTCAAGTAGCTAAATTATTATTTTTAAACATGTAAAACATATTAGAAAATGAGATCTATCATCTAATCATTTTCTCTGTTTGGCTTGACTCTTAGGTATTTAAGTGCTAGGAAGAAAACATAGGGTTCCCAAAGTTTTGCATTTCCTGTGTTTAAGGAAAATTTCCCACAAATCAATAACATTTTAGCAAAATAGATTACAGTACCACAAAATTTCAGAGTTGAAAAAGAACTCAGAAATCATCTAATTCCCATTTTATGTGAGGGGAAACTGAGAAAAATCCCATCTCCCATCTAGTCAGATGAAATTGAAAAAAGTAAGCCTTTTTGAAGCAAAGAAGGAAGATATTTATTACTTTTGTTATTTATATATCTATTTTCCCCAGTACTATACTTCCTCTAATCCATTTTAATGCAGTGGAATTCAAAAGAAGCTTAACTATGTTTTTAAAGTAGTAGGAGAGAAAGATTTAATATGTTTTCAGCTTTCAAAAGTTTCTATGGATAATGTTTTTATTTCACATCTCTCTTATTATTCTCAATCCCAAACAAAACAAAGTGATGGATTGCATTGCTCTAAGGAAAGAAATAAATTCAACACTGAGAAAAAATTCAGCTAGAAGTTTGACAGTTTCTAATTTGTCTTAAAAGACAAAATGGAAAGAAAGCAGTAGATTATAGATGTAGATATAAAGATACAGATATATGTATATATTTACATATAGGGTATCCTAAAAGTTTTAGTGAAGTTATAATATTTAATAGCTTAAAACTTCACTAAAACTTTGGATTAATCACTTGTACGTTTATGTGTATACATATACACACATGACTATATATATATATTTACATATATGTGGTATTGATACTATATATTTAAGATTTAAATATAGACATAGACATAGACATACACATCCATTTCTATGTATTTGGGCAATCTGTATTTATACATAACTATGAACATATCTATGTGCATATATAACTATGTATATGTATGTAAAGTGTATGTAAGTGCATGTATGCATGTATTTGTACACTTAAATTTCTATCTACATTTTAGATAGTTATTCAAAATGGAGAATGACCAGTATGGAGTTACAGATGTTGATTGGGCTGGGTTGCATTTTGGGAAGTTGTTCAGGACTTTCACTTCTCCTAATGACTCATTGCCATGAAAGTCTAATTTTTAAACTAATATTCTCCCAGTGATGTTATATGTTTTTTAAACATGAAACACTGTAATTTCAAAAGTATTAAATTCCCAGGAGACCCAAAAGCAAAATGTCTAGGAGCTTAAGTCCTTCTCTAAGAGATCTCATCTTAGCTTATGATAAACATTCTATACATCTCACAATTTTCAGCCTGTGAAAGTTAAACTACAAAGCAATTAATAGTCATTTCCGTAATAACTACTATCCAATGGTGCAGTTACCTAGATTTTGAATTCTAATCTTGCATTCTTTTATATAAATGAGTGAGTGAAGAAAAGGCACTGAGAAAACTAGAATAGGGGGCTAGATTGTTGTCTTCTCTGCTAGCCAAGCTTGATTCCTGGCCATTCATATGCACATATGGCCAGCCAACTCTGTGGAAAACCAAAGGCTTGTAGACTTTTACAGATTTCTTCCTCCCTTCCCCTCCTCCCCTGCTCTCCTTCCCCTCCTTTCCCTTTCCCTTCCATCCCTTCCTTTCCCCTTCTTCCTCCCGTCTTCTCTCTTCTCCTCCCCTCCTCCCTCTATATTGTATATCATACATACATTAATGCCTTTATGTATGTATGTATATATGTATACCTGTGTTCCATCAATGCCCCAGTATTTCTATTGTAACAAGGGAGTAACTTTGAATTTTCAAAGATTGTGGCAATGAATCACAAACTAAGGCAGGTCCTACCCTAGACTTCAAGTACTACCAAGCAAAAAGAGTGTGTGTCTGTGGTCTAAGAATCAATCAATCAACATATATTAAGAACTTTTTTATGTGACTTCTATTGCTGGGAATATAAAGACATAACTTACATAGTTCTTGACTTTGGGAAGTTTATATTCCTATTGAATGAGACAGTATGTGCTGAAATAAATATAGAATAGGTACCAAATAAATTCAAGGTAATTTTGGAAGGAAAGCACTAGGACCCAGAGGAATCAGGAAATTTAGGAAAAGGGTCATATTTCAGCTGAGCCTTGAAGTAAACAAAGGAACTAAGAAGAGGTGAAAGAGACAAAGCACTACCTGTATGGGGGACAGCCAGAGCAAAGTCATAGAAATGAGAGATAGAGTTTTATAAGAAAGAACTAGCAAGAAGGAAAGACTGACCAATCCAGAGATGTTTGTCACTAAACTGTTGACTATTAGCTGATGAATTTAGGAAGCTGAAGTAGAACAACACAGAGAATGGAAGGATTGCAATCTGCTTTGGAAAAAGGAGTACTTTGAGAAAATCTTGGTTCTTTTGAAATAATGAAATCACAGAGGCATATTTGTGTGTGTGTGTGTGTGTGTGTGTGTGTGTGTGTGAATATATTGCTGTTTGTGCAGCCATATTCAGGTATAATCAGAGAAGGCCAGAAAATTGCTGTACTACCACACTTATTGATGTGGGCATATATCTAGCCCTTTCTGTAGATATATATGCCCTGGTCCCCAGCAAAAGAGACTAAGACATGCATCAACACCATGAAGACATGAATATTTTCTTTATTTGAAAGTCTTGCCTTACATTATCAGGTGAATGATTTTAGAGTCTGAAGGAGGCAGCTCCAGACATTGCTTTATTAAAACGTGCAGATGTGATTTTAAAGGGAGAAATTGCTTATGGGGAGGTCCACCAGGGATATCCGGATTGGAAAGAAATGTTTAACAAATGCTTATAGGAAAAGATGAAAGATGCTTCCTTTCTAACTTCTTCCTTGCCTTAGACTTGTCAGTGGCACTCTGGGCTATATTTTCAAAGATTCCTTCTAATTCTAAAATGGTATGATTCTATGATTGTTTAGTTGATTGAATGATGATAAATAACATTTTTTTTCCAATCATATTTCATTTCATTATTATTATTAAATGAATTTTCTTAATGCCTTTTGTATATATCTTCCACTCACGGCGCCAGTCTCCATGAGTCTTTTCTTTTTCTTTTTTTTTAATTAAAGTTTTTTATTTGCAAAACATATGCATAGGTAACTTTTCAACATTGATCCTTGCAAAGCTTTCTGTTACAAATTTTTCTCTCCTACCCCCAACCCCCTTACCTAGATGGCAGGAAGCCTAATACATGTTAATTATATTAAAATATTTGACAGATCGAATATGTGTATATTTATTTATTCAGTTATCTTGCTGTATAGGAAAAAAAAAACCTGAGAAGGAAACATAATGCAAGCAAACATCAATAGGGAGTGTGAAAATGCTATGTTGTGGTTCAAACTCAGATCCCACAGGCCTCTCCCTGGGTGTATATGGCTTTCTTCAAAACTGAACAACTAGAACAGGTTTGAAACATTTCATTATTGAAGAGAAGTATGTCCTTCAGAATTGATCATCATATAGTCTTGTTGCCGTGTACAATGATCTCCTGGTTCTGCTGATTTTGCTCAGCATCAGTCACGAGTCTTTTCTTGCATTAAAAAAAAAACAAAAACAAAACAAAACAATAAAGCAAAACCAAAAGACAAAGAAACAATATCTGATAGTATGTGTACTATTCCATAGTCATAGTTCCCTGACCTGTCAGTCAAAAGGAGAGAGATACATTTCCTCATCTTTTTTCATATAATACTAAAATTGATCATTAAACACACTCATACTAGTTGCTGTGTATCCTCTGTTCTTCCTTTACTCTGCATCAGTTCATATATCTGTCATTTTTTATGGTACAATGATATTCTATTCTATTCACACAATTTGATCAGGTGGGTCAGTAATTGGTGACCACCCACTTTTTCCTAAAATTTATAATTAGGCTATTTCACATGTTGTAAAACCGTCAAGCCACATATTTCCCTGAGGACTGTTCTGATAAAGAGATCTGTAAATTAATATGAGAGAGAGAGAGAGAGAGAGAGAGAGAGAGAGAGA
>JAJPUD010003362.1:23886-53879 GCA_023553655.1 Myrmecobius fasciatus | reverse complement strand
GAGAGAGAGAGAGAGAGAGAGAGAGAGAGAGAGAGAATGTTGTCTAGTTCCAGCTTCTAAATGAACTAAAGTACATATTACATAGGTAGCCAGGTGGTACAATGGATAGAGTACCAGCTATAAATTCAGGAAAATGAGTTTTCTTGAGTTCAAATCTGGCTTGTGGTGTGTCCCTGGACAAGTCACTTAACCCTATTTGCTTCAGTTTCTTCTGCTATAAAATGAATTGGAGAAGGAATTGGCAAACCACTCCATTATCTTTGCCAAGAGAACCTGAAATGAGGTCATAAAGAATTGGACATGACAAAAAAGCTGATTGAACAACAGCAGCATCAGATATTGCATAAGAAGCAGATAAGCAGTAAAACTTTGTAATATTCTCACAGGAAAGGATGATGGTGATGAGGGACAGAAACAATTTTTCCAATGGAAGCTAAATGAATATTTTTTGGAGATATCATAGGGTCATTCAATAAACATTTTTCAAATGCATACTGTGTGTGAGACACTATGCTAAATGCTGAAACTACAAAAGAAGTCAAAAGACAGAAATTTATGATTTAGGTAGAACTTAAAATGTTCTATGCTAAATGCTGGAACTACAAAAGAAGTCAAAAGACAGAAATTTATGATTTAGATAGAACTTAAAATGTTCTATGCTAAATGCTGGAACTACAAAAGAAGTCAAAAGACAGCAATTTATGATTTAGGTAGAACTTACCTACCATTTTAAATGTATGACCTCTCCAGTTCTTTCTACATTTAGAATTATTTTAAATAAGTTATGCTTCTGGGTACTATAACAATAATTTTAATGATAACAATAACTAACATTTATATAGTACCATTCAACAATTATTTTATTTGATCCTCATAACAACCCAGGGATGTAGATGCTATTATTGTCTCCATTTTGTAAGTAAGGGAAAGGAAGCAAATTGAAGATATATTGACTTGACAAGAGATACCCAGTTAATACATATCTAAGGCTAGATTTATTTCAAATTTTCTTGACTCCAGGTTCAGCTTTCTATCCATTGTGCCACCTAGCTGCCTTTGAATAAAAGTAGTTCCCAGAGTCCTCTGCAGAAAAATACCTGGTGTTCATCATTAGATGTTTACAATGAGTTTTTTATGTGCAGTGTGCTGGAAACCATTAGAGATTGCAAAAGGAATAGAAGACAATGGTCCTATAAGCTGATGTTGTAGTTGTTTCAATGACAAAGGTTTCCTAAGATCTCATTCATAGCCAAGGCAAAATGTAATTTTTAAATGGGAGATCTTAATTAAATATTTGTTCTTTTGGATGTTTGTTATACAATAAATACAGTTATTCAAATGAAATTTCTCTGTTGTCTCATTCCCAACTCACCCAGCCCTTTAAAACATTCTCTAATTTCTACCATGTGCCAGTTACACACAGTAATTTAAGTCAGGATTGCTGCTTTCTCTTCTCATCAAACATCAAGAAACATCAGCAAGAATGAAAAGGAAGGGAATGTTTTAATTTTTTGTTTTTCTACTGAGCATATTGCAGGTTGACCTTGAGGGTAGGCCCTGTACTACAGGGAAAGAGGAATATAAAGGGGGGAGGGGTAGCAGTAGAAGCTCAAATCCTTGACTAATTTTTCCAACTAAGCTTTTTTCAACTCTCCTAATTTTGATTTGGGGAAAGAGAAAGAGATTGTAGAAAGTTGTGTTTCTCTGTGTTTCAGGTGACAACTATTTGCCTGAGGCTTTGGATCTTCTTGGAAGATTTCAAAAGGATCTTGGAAAATCTGAGAGAGTTGTTAAGGCTCTTTTCACGCTTTAATTTTTTTGTGTATGTAGCTTAAATACCAAAAAAGACCATTTCTCTCCCCAAAGCATGACACAAAAGAAGATTATATATGCAACTATGAATCTATTTTATAATTTGCTTTTATGTATACATATATATGTATATATATGATTATTTATACCTGTCCTTTTCATGATGCCCCAAATCTATAAACTAAGCAGATATTTCCCCTGTTGTGGAATGGCCAAACAAATTATAGGATATAAATATAATAAAATACTAATGAACTGATGATGAAGAGAAGGGTTTCAGAGAAACCTATAAAGAATTGTATGAGTTAATATAGAATGAAATGAGCAGAATTAAGACAAAATTTTTATGATAACAAAAAAAATAAAAAAAGACTTTAAAAGCTTTTAGAACTCTGACCAATGAAATGATAAACCATGATGCAAGAAAGATGAAAGGGGAGTATTCTACCACTTGCTAGAAAGGGGACTGATTTAAAATGCAGAATGAAGCTTGCATTTTTTGGATGTAACCAATATGAGACTATGTTGTGCTGTTATATGCATATTTTTGTGAGGGTTTTATTTTTTATATTTAATTGGAGGGAGAAATAGCATTTGTTATACAATTGTTTTTAGTCATGTCTGAATCTTCAGGACCCCATTCTGGGTTTTCTGGGCAAAGATACTGAATTGGTTTATCATTTCCTTATCTGATTCATTTTACAGGTGAGGGAAGCTGAGGCAAACAGGTTTTACTCAGAGTTGTAAAACTTGTTAAGTGTCTGAGGATGAATTTTAAATTGGATAGAAAGATAATAAATGGTTGTGGGAAGAAATATTTTTAAAATATAAAATCAATTCTACATACTACTTCTAAAAGTCTTGCTCATCCATGATTCCCTATGAATGAATACATTACTCCAAAACAAAAAAAAAATAATCAAATAGCATAACAAAAGGACAAAAAACATTTTTTTTTCTCTTCAAACAGTATGTTTACTCTCTCACAGGATAAAGTATCACCAATTAGAATATCATACACACATAGAAATCACACTGCTATAGAAATATGCATGGAGGACATATCCATAGGGACCACGTATAATAAGGGAATATTTAGGAAAGGGCAAACTTAACTTTTGAGGTTAGAGAAGGTATAGATATCTAGGACATATGTGGGGCCTGGAAACTCATACTTCCAACAGTGCAAGGTTACTGATGTCCCATCATGGGTTCAGGTTCTTCATCTCTGCTGGGTGTTTTGCTTCTGAGTAAAAGCCTGTCTCTGGCTATTCTATCTCCACTGGGAGTTAATGCTATATCCAGTTTCCATTTGATAGAATGTAGGGGTGAGAAAGTCTCTTCCTCTCAAGAATAAAATGTTTATCTACTTTGTCTGCAATTGAAGCTATGAATCTCAACATATGGCTAATGGCAGTAATCTAAAACTAGATTACACTGTGGGCAAACACCTAACTCAGTGATAAGACATCAATCCAGATTTTTCTAGATTAAAGGCTAGCTTCCTAACCATTAAGCAATGTTCTCTCTCAATCAAATATTAAATATATATACATGGTAAATTCCTATGAGTTTAACTAGAATGCTAAAGAAATAAAATTGAAACAGGCTAATTATCATACTCACTTTGATGAGATCCCTATTAAGAGGATTTTAAAAAAGATAAGCTTAAGAAAATTAAGGTTTTAATTGAATGTGTCTGTGCTTGTCTTGAAAGCAGGTTGGAGATTTTAGGAGATTAGGAAAAAGCTGTCAGAATGGTAGAATTCATTTCACTTTTGTAAACTAAACTATTTATTCAAAGTCCTACAACTTGTACAGGATTGGCATTTTAAAAGTTCATTTGTAAAATAATTGCTTGCTACATGGAATAATTTTTCCCATAAAAATATTATAGATGATGGTTTTATTTCCAGGCAAGGCTATGAAAGTTGATTTACTCCATAATAAGTCATAGTATAATTGAAATACTGTGCATTGGCAATTAAGAATAATAGCAAACTAAAATGTTATAATGCTAGTTATTAAACAAAACAGAAACAATAAAACTAAATAAAACATCATTGTTTTAAATAGATCACTACCTTGAGAATCAGTAGGTTTTCTCAGAAAAGGATGAAAGTGGAAACTTATGAAGATTCTGAATATATTTCTGAGCAATTTCAAGGGCTTTTTACAGGTTAATGACATTAAAAAAATTAGGCATGATTTCACATCAAAACTTACAGTAGTTCTTTATTACAAGCATTTTATTAACATTTCTCTTATGTTTATCATCTGTGATCAAAGCTCAATAACAAAAAATGAGCCTTGAGTTTTTGGCTTGTGTTTAGAATAGAGGGGGTAAAGGGTTATTTCCTCAGGCAACTGGGCAAGAGTTGGAAGAGAGAGGAGAAAAAGGGCAGGAGCTTAAGATGTGTTTATCTGCACTGACTTGAGCTGGCATTTACTGAATTACTAAGTATAAAAGGCAGAGTAAAAAAGCAGAGTGCAAGTGTAGGCATAACCACCCTAAAGAGCTAAAGAAGAAAGGCAAGAGTGGGAGACAATTGTTGTTAGACATTTTTTCATTTTTTATCACTAGAAGACTGAAGCCCAAATCAATTTGGTTGCAGTCTAGAATGAGTAGATTAAGCTACAGAAAGGTCAACTGATTTGTCTGAGGTCACAATATACACAATATTATCAGTAGTAGAATGGGGCATAAATTTTAGGAATTTGATCCTCAGTCAAGTGTTCTAATTTTTAAAATAAATCTCTTATAAATCTCTATAAATAGTATATTCAAAGAAGAGGAGCAACAAGAGGAAAAGGAAAAAAGAGGAAGCAAAAAGGAGGAGCAGGAGAGTAAGGGGAGTAGGCAATGGCAGATTTTTAAAAAGATGAAGAGAAAGGGAAAGAGGAGGAATTGGAAGCATCTCTGGTAACTAATGGAAATGAAGAAATAGCAGCAGAGACTTCTGAAATATAATCAATGGGAAAGAAGAGAAAAGGAAAGTAAGGATATAAAATGGCTGGTAATTGGACTTATCTTAAGGCTATGTAACTTCTGTACACTTTGGGGGCTTTGGAAAGAAGTTGCTAATTGCCAAGAAAATACAATCAAGAAAGATAATGTAAGAAAGGTAGAAAGGCTGCTAGAAATAAAAATATTTTTTTTCCTTAGCATTGAGAATAGACACAGCAAAGAAGTTCACCATAGTAATGAACCATAGGAATTATGAACAACGAAAAAATCATTGTGCTAAACTCTGGGAATAGAAATATAATTTTAAAAAGAGACAGTCTTTGCCTCAAGGAGCTTATATTCTATTTCTTTTTCTAAAATGGGGCTATTTAAATAATTTATTTCCTCTTCTGTTAACCTGGGCAATCTATATTTTTGTAGATATTTAACCATTTCATTTAGATTATCAAATTTATTGGCATAAAGTTGGGCAAAGTAACTCCTAATTATTACTCTAATTTCTTTTTCATTGGAGGAAAGTTCTCCCTTATCATTTTTGAGACTAACAATTTGATTTTCCTCTTTTCTTTTTCTAATGAAATTAACTAAAGGCTTATCTATTTTGTTGGTTTTTTCATAACATCAACTCTTAGTTTTATTTATTAATTCAATAGTTTTCTTATTTTTCAATTTTATTAATCTCCCCTTTTATTTTCAGAATTTCCAATTTTGTATTTAATTGAGGGTTTTTAATTTGCTCTTTTTCTAGTTTTTTTTTAATTGTAAGCCCAATTCATTGATCTTCTCTTTCTCTATTTTATGCAAGTAAGCATCTAGAGATATAAAGTTACCCCTTATAACCGCTTTGGCCGTATCCCACAAATTTTGGTATGTTGTCTCATTTTTGTCATTCTCCTGGATGAAATTATTGATTGTGTCTATAATTTGCAAGGAGCTTATATTCTAATGGAAGGACACAGCACATAAAAAGAAGATGGAAAGCAAGATGAGAAATTCTATCTGCTAGAGGGTTCATAGGGTCCAGAAAGAAGAAGTAGACATGGTTGGTTGACAAACTTTTCTTAAAATGGAAGCTCCAGGAAGAACTGACTAATTGTGGAAGGGGCTGTAGAAGTGGGTAATTTGCTGAGATTAAAAGACCTAGGAATGGTGTCACGTTGCAGGGTGAGAAGGGTGCTATGGCATGATTGAAAA
Source organism: Myrmecobius fasciatus (assembly GCA_023553655.1). NCBI lineage: Eukaryota > Metazoa > Chordata > Mammalia > Dasyuromorphia > Myrmecobiidae > Myrmecobius > Myrmecobius fasciatus. The sequence continues at coordinate 47,905 of JAJPUD010003362.1, read as the reverse complement.
AGAGGTCCAGAGAGTCAGGAGGACGGCCCAGAGAGATATGAATGAAGAAAACTGAATATCTCAAAGTCTAACAAGTGTGGAAAAAAATCTAACAAGTATGGAAGGAGAATCTTGCAGGGATTTGCTTTGTTGTGTTCGTGCTTCTGCAAGAGACAAATAGTAGCTTTGTATGTACCCAGTTGAGATGAGTCACCTTATAAGAAGAGGAGAAGGGCTATAATCAAAGGTTGAGGGAGGGAATAATAAAGAGATAACAAAGAAGAAAATATAACATAAAAGGAGGAGAACTTAACTTGTGTAAGGAAATTAGAGAATAGATTAATGGAACATAGAGAAGAAATATACAAATAAAGACCATTAAACATTTAAAGTGATAAGGTTGTTTCCATAAAAGGTAGGTCTTCCAAGGAAGTCTTTTCTTATACTTCAAAGCATGATGATATATTCATGTGGAAGTAGGAGACATTCAGTAATGGATTATGACAAGAGGCAGTACCTTCTTTTATATTCAGAAAATATTAAGGTATTGAACACTGGTGGACAATCCTTTCAATCTTTTATGGGAGTGGTCAAGGAAGGAACCCAAGAATTTGAGTATCTTTAGTAGAAATTAAATGACTATTGCACTATAATGTTGACCCCAATCTACCCCAGTCTTTATTTTCCGATACTATGATCTTTTCTTTATTCAATATTCCTACATGTTAGATAAGATTTTCAGGATACAACTGTATCTAAGGCTATGGAAGGTGATGCCAGTTTGGATATTTCTCTTTCTAATCTAGAAATGCCTTGATTTAGAATAATATTAGAGTAAGAATGATTTAGAATAATTATGTGCATGCAAAAACTTTTAAAATTCATGTCAATGAAATTATTTACTTTTATATTTTGTGAACATCTCTATCCCTTATTTGATTAAGTGTTCAACCTCAAGCCAGAGCTATGAAAATTTTCTGATTTAATTTTTTTCCTCTGTCTTTTTTAATGATATGATTAAACTATTCAGATCACATATCCATGTTGACTTTATTATAGTATATTATATCAGATATTGGTTGAAACCTACTTCCTGTTCTACTGTTTTGCAGTCTTCCTTCCTTCATGTCAAATTGAGTATATTCTCTTAGTCCTTTATATTTTCAAGTATGCCAAACAATGGGTTATTGAATTCACATGTTTTACTTTTTAAGTTCTTAACCAATGCAAAATAGTTTTTGCTGATTGTGGCTGAATAACATAATTTGAAGACTGGAAATAATAGAAATTTTTCTATTGTTTCCCTTGATATTCTATTCCTTTTGCTCCTTCAAATGAATTTCATTATTGTGTTATCTAATTCTCCAAAGTATCCCCTTGATAGTTTGGTTGATATAGCAATCTATTAATTCAGAAAGTACTGTTGTTTTTATTGCTTAGTTATAGCTTTTTCATGAGCATTGAATATTCCCCTAGTTTATGTAAGTCATTCTTTTTTTTTTCTTTATGGAACTTTTTGTAAATTTGTCTATACAGGACTCGATGTCTTAATAGATTGATTCTTATCTCTTTTATATATTTTGTTATTTTGAATGAGATATCCATTTTGGATTTTGTCATTGTAGGATTAAAAATGATGTTGATTTTTGTGGATTTGTTTTGTAATAATTATTAGTCACTAAATTTCTCAAATTGTGTTGATTCTCTCTCTCTCTCTCTCTTTTTGAGGCAATTGGGATTAAGTGCCCAGGGTCACACTAGTATATGAGCAGTATATGAGTCCAAATTTGAACTCAGGTCCTCCTGACTTCAAAGCCAGTGTTCTATCCACTACCCCGATTCTCTATTCTAATGGAATCAGAAGCATGGCTTTATCTTAACGTTTCCTATCCTTATGCCTTTAAATTATTTCTTTTATCTTGCTACTGCAAGCACTTCCAGAATTGTGTCAAATATAGTAGAAGAGTATATGCTTTACTTTATTCCTCCACTATATAAAACATCAAATGTTCTCTTTTTTTGTATATAATTCTCCTTTTTATTTTAGATATGTGCTTTCTATCATGTTAAAAAATCTTCTTTTAAGCCTGCCTATTACAGTTTTAGCCTAAATTAATATTGTACTTTGTCAAAAGCTTTTTGTTACATCTTTTGATACAATAAAGTGACTCTGCATGTTTTGTCTTTAAGATGACTAATTATGTTAATCATTTTTCTGATGTTGAATCATTCTTTAGGGTATCATAAATCTAAGTTTATAATAATGAATGGCTTTTAAAAATAAATCACTATTGCTATTATTATTCAAGGATTTCATTAAAAATTTGAGTTTATAGTCATTAATGATGTTAATTTGCAGACCTCTTTCTTTGGGTTGTATAACAAAGATTTTAAAAGGAAAGAGAAAAAATGATTCTGGAAAACTAGCCAACATATTTTGTTTTGTCTAAATATATTTGTCACAAAGATTACTTTAGAAAAAATTGGAAGGAGAAGAAACAAGAATTAGCAAAACTATTGCCAAAAAGGAAAAGAAGATCACTGAAGCCTTTTTTTTAATATGCAGAAGAGAAAAATTAAAAGAATTCTAAGCTATCACTTTGCACTTAGCAAACTGACAAAGTCAACAAAAAAGAGATAATGAATACTGATGGGATTGGAGGAAAAATACTTTATGCATTATTAGTGGAACTTTGATTTAGTTCAGCTATTCTGGAAAGCAATTTGGATCTATACAAAAAAAACCTATTAAAATGCTATTATTCTTTGATCCAGTGATACCACTCCTGAGTCTAGACCTCAAAGAAATCAAAGCAAGAGGAAAAGAATCCACGAATACAAAAATATTCATAGTGACTCTTTTTCTGGTGATAAAGAAATGGAACCAGAGGGGGTGGGTACACATCAATTGAGGAATGTATGAACAGGTTATTGTTTATGAAAGTGTTGGATATTATTTTTGCTGAAACAGATGATGAAGGGCATAGTTTCAGAAAAACTTGGGAAGATTAATTTGAACTGATGCAAAGTAAACAGAACCAGAAGAATAATTTATTCATTAATAGTACCCTGTAAAGATAAGCAACTTTGAAAAATTTAGGAATTCTAATCAATATGATGAGCAATCACTATTCTAAAACATGGTATCTACCTCCAGATGAAGAACTGGTGAATAGAAGCACATTTTCTTTATTTTTCTTTCTCCTCCTCCTCTTGCCTCTCTCCTCCTTCTTTCCCTCTTCTTCCTCTTCCTTCCATTCATCCTTCTTTTTTCTCCTCTTCCTCCTCTTTTTTCTCATAGCTAATGTAAGAATTTGTTTTACATAACTATGTTGTATTATTGAGTTATTTCAGTCATCAGACTCTTTGTGACTCTATTAGGGCTTTTCTTGGCAGAAATACCAAAGTGGTTTGTCATTTCCTTCCTCAGCTCATTTTATAGATGAGGAACTGAGAGAAATAGGGTTAAATGACCTGCCCAGGGTCACATAGCTAATAAGTGTTTGAGACCAGAATTGACCTCAGATCCTCCTGCCTGTAGGTCTTGCACTCTCTCCACTGCACCATCTGTATATATTTGTAATGAGTTTTGTTTTTCTTGCCTTCTCATTGGGTAGCATAAGAGGGTAGTAGGAAAAGAATTCAAACAAAATAAAGCTTTTTTAAAAAGAAATTTCATTAGAAAACACATACAAACAGGACAGTTATGGAGGTACATATTGAATTCATTATATATATTTTTAAAAACAGGTTGTACATAATAGAGATTTGTGGTTTCACATAGAATTTTCTTTTTCTCTTCCACTTGTATTTGATCTTTTGAGGATTTGTTAAAATTCTGAATAAAACAATAAGTAAAAAACTTGCCAACATATCTGTGTCTGATAGTGTATATCTAGTATTTCACATTCATGGGCCTCTGCTTATGGGATGTTTGTACCTTTTTTTCAACTCTTCTCCAAGGCCAGGTTTGATCATTATAGGTATAAATATATCAATTGTTTTGGTTTCAGCAGAAGTCAAAAGGGGCAGATACTTTTAAGTTATCAGGAACCTTATAGCTCTACTTTTTCATGAGAGAAGTATATTATCCAGAGTGATCATTTCTCAGGTATTTTCAAAAGGGAAACAAAGTTAAGTTGTCCTCACAAGTTAGGAGGTGGAGTTCCCCTGGTAAAGACTCCTTTCCTATCTTCTTCCCAAACAACCAAGGTCATCTTCTAGTCTTCATTGTCTAGTGTTTGTAAATTGCGGGCTCTCTTTTGACATATTAATACACTGCCTAGAGTAATAATAAAGAGGGTGGGCAAACTCTTTTATTCTACTTCGTGGCCCCATCATAAGTTAGCATCATTAGTCAGCAGTAATACTCTGCATGCTGAGGGACCCAATGTGGAATAAAGTCCATAGTTACTACATTCTCAATAAACAAGCTTTTATTCATAACTTATTATGCACCAAGCCCTGTACTAAATACTAGAAATATACAAACACAAAAAATAAAGCAGTTCCTGCCCTCAAAGAGCATACATGGAAGAGATAAATAAATGTACATATCTAAGTCTACATGAATAAATAAAAAGCAGTTGGAAATATGACAGAAGCTGGAGATATCAGGGCTGGCCTTTGTCTTTGAAGAAAACTAGGGAGTCTGAGTGGCAAAGGGGAGGAGGGAGGGCATTGCAGACATAGGGGGCAATATTAAAGGCACAGAGATGGAAAATGGAATTTTTCTCAAGTCTGGTTTGCTTGGCTTGTGGAATGCATGCTAGGCAGCAGTGTATAATAAGACTAACTACCTAATTTGGAGCCAGGTTGTAAAGGGTTTAAATGCCCAACAAGGAGCATTTGTTTGATCCTAGAAATAACAAGGAGCCACTAGCATTCTATAATAATCTGGTGAGTGTATATCAGAGATGGAGACAAAGAGACAGAAAAGGAAGGATAAAGGAGAAAGAGGAGGAGAGCAGTAAGAAAATTAATAGAAAAAACTGCACTTAAGCTCTGAGTTAATTTAAAGAATATGAAAGGGGATAATGGGCTGTGAGGAGTTTCCAATATATGGATTCTTGGAATGATTTACTGTGGTATTTTATGTTATTTTTTGTTTTCATTAAACAGCTCACTATTATCGACAGATGCCTTTCCTGATTATAGCTGGGAGGTTTGAAACATTGGAAGTTTATTGATTAATGCAAACAGAAGCTCTGGCCATGCAAGTCTTTTCACTAAACTGCTTGGGAGAATTGTTTGAAGGCTTCTTGTATTCTCCCAGGCTCTTGGAAAATCCTTATTAGGTTATGCACCATCTGGGAGAGAGAAATAAATATTTGCAAAGGCAGTTACAAACCAATTGTTTTAATATATTTTTTGTCCTGCTTAGTAATTAAGTCTACTTCTTCTAGCTGACTATGGTATAGACCCTTAATGATAACATTTGCCTTGTTTGAACTCATTTCCTAATAGTCAAAGGGGTGAGAAGGGGTAGATCAGGATGCTGTTTTCTGTTAAAAGACAGAAACAAGTAGAGATGCTTTCAAGTGGCTGTGAGTAGACCTTTGATGCAATTTCAAAGGCCATCAAGGAAGAATGTCAGGATTAATCTTGGGTTTATACAGACCCACTGCTCTTTTCCCTGTCCAACCTCTCCATTAATCAGTGCCCATAGTGAATACTGTGAATCATCCCTTTCTTCACTGCCTAGTGTACAAACCTGCTTTGGTATTTATACAAGGGATGTGAGGGGGCTGACAAGCAGGGAAGTCTGGGGAAATCCTTGTGAGAATTGTACTAGTCCCCTCCACACTTTCTTCTATTCAAGAACCCAGGACTTAGCACATCAGCTTCCCACTGATATATGCTTCTACCATCCCCTCTCATTTTCTGATTCATTTCATCCAGATCTCCTGTGGTTGGAAAACAGGTCTCCAGCTTCTTCCCTATGTTGCTCTCTTAAAAAATAAGTATTCAAATCATTCTTAATTTTGAAAAGGTTTAAAGTATTAGAATGACTGAATGACTGACTGATTGATTGAATCAATGAATGAAAAAAAAAATAAGCACATAATATGCCAGGCATTGGGAATGCAAATATAAAGCCCCAGCTCTCAAACAATTTGCATTCTAATAGGGGAAACAACATATATAGAAGAATGAGAGGGCGTGGGGAGGGGGTGACAAGGTTGTTTTGGTCTAGGAAGACCCTGGGATGGTGAATGAAACAATTAGGAAGTCCATTGACATGCTCTTTCCAGAATCTTTGGTAATGTTGATTTGATAAATAGAAAACTAATGAGCAGCAGAGAAGGTAAGTTCTTTCTACAGGATAGAAGGTGGTCTGGGGTGAAGATGTGTAGCTGGATCTAGGGCTGGCTGAACAATCAGGACAGCACAGTCCCTCTCTGTCTGTAAGATACCGTGGTAGCAGAGGTATTAGCAGAAGCAGGAAAGAAAGATTAGGTGGAAGAAGACTGACCAGTTCAGTGCTAGCTGCTAGATTTACTGAAGGGATTTAAAAAAAAATAAAATATTAGTAGTCTAAGAATGTGTAGAAATATAGTCTTGCTCTTCAGTGAAAATGCAAACCTATTAAACTTTGAACTTCCTTTTGCTTATTCCTTCAGCTATTCATCTACAACAAGAACACTTACTCTGGGGTCCATGAATTTGGGATTTGTTTTTTCATTTGTTTTCCAGTCTTGAATTGATCTTGAAAACATTTCCCTTTCCTTATTTAGAAATCTCCATGACCTTTTGGAAATCCTGTCTTTCCTTTGCTACATTCTTCTCCATCCTGTTAGTTTACCTAAGACAAATCTAGTATTTGTTAATAATGGTTCTACTCTCATGGTAAATGTTGTTTTCATCTCTTTTAGATTAATTTTCAAAGTCAGACAAGGGCAGGGTTAAAAGGACTTTGTCCCTGGGTGCTGTCATATTGGAGGATGAGCACAGTACCCCTATATCTCATGACTCTGTTAGATGCCCTCAGTGTGACTATTCCTGCTTCCTTACCCAGGCCTGGATGGCCCCATTGTCGTGCTTCCCTTCTCCGATCTGCCTTCCCCTGAATCCCCATTGTTTTTCTTTTTCTGATACTTTCTCTAGATTTTTATTGAATGGGAGACATCAGCTGTGCTACTTAGTGTGCAAAGCTCTCTAGGCTTTACCTTCTCATTTTGTGATTACACTCAACTAATTGGTTGAAAAACATTTATGAAGTACTTTATGGTAAGAACTGTGGTTTTTTCATAATAATCTTTTTTTTAAAGATAGTTCCTGCTCTCAAGTAGCTTACAATCTAAAAGGGGAGATAAAAAGGGGACTAAGGAGAGAGGTATTCAGCAAAGAAAGTATGACAGATAAGTCCAAGGGACTGTAGAAAATAAAGAAATGGTTGGCTAGGATACTCTCCTTAAATGGAGGTTTGGGGAGGAAGTCTTTACTCTATTTTCTAATCAGAGGGGCAAAGGGTACTGTTGACATATTAATACAAAGACTAATGTGATCTTTCAGTATGATGAAACTCCTGATGATGAGTTTCTTAGAGAAATGATGAAGGCCAACAGAGTATAGCCAGTAGGATGAAGAATAAACATCCCTCCCAACTAATTAATTTCTGAGTGTAACATAGTTAAAGGTACAGTCATTCTCTTGTGTAAAGGATATAGTTCCTCAGTGTCTAGACTGATCCACCGCTGGACTGGCTCAAGTAAATTATTCATTAGGCACTCATTGTCCAGTTCCTTCTCATTACACAAGTATTCAATAAATATTTATTAATTCCTTTCTATGTGCAAAGCATAGGTATGGGTACTAAGAAAATAAGAACAGAGATGACAGGAAAACAGTTATTAACATCAGGGAGTTACCTTCTATTTGAAAAATATACTATAAGAACATAGGTAAGTATAATATATACTTGATTCTGGTATTGAACATATAGCCTTGCTAATAAATCTCTCAGTCTTTGTCTATCTCTCTTAAACTTGTGATTCAATTGAGCTAAGGAACTCCCACTCAGGAAAGTCAATCAGTCAGTCAGTAAGTATTTAAGCATCTATTATGTGTTGGACATGGAACATACAAAGGCAAAAGAGGAAGAATCCTGCCTTCAATGATTTAACATTCTATGGAAAAATGTAACATGTATACAAGTAAGTATATACTAATTCAACCCAGTGTAAATTTGAAGGGTGAGTCATTACTGAGGTAGGCGAATCAGAAAAGGGCCCATGGGAAAAGATAATGATTAAAAAGAGTTCTGAAGGAATGAAATAATTCTGAGAGGTGGAGATGAGGAGGCAGTACATTCCAGGAATAGAGAACAATCAGTGCAAAGGTATGATATGATGATAAGAGATGGAATGTTATATGTAAAGAACAACAAATAGATCAATTTGGTTAGATTGTGGAGTAAATAAAGGGAGTAATGTATAAGACTGGAAAGGTAGGTGGGGTGCAAGCTGTGAAGGACTTTAAAAGGCAAAGAGAACAACTTAGATATGATCCTAGAAGACACGGAATCAATGGAGTTGACTGAGAAGGGAGGTAGAGTGATTTGGTCAGATAGACATTGTAAGAAAATTATTTTGACAAACTATATGGAAGATAGCTTGGAAATGGAAGAAATCTGGCACAGGAAGATTATTATATTATGACAAGATATAGACAAAAGTTTATTGGGATCTGAACTGAGGTAATTGCTAGATGTATAGTGAGAAGAGTACAGATAGGATGGTAGCTTTAAAGGTAGAAATGGCAAGATTTGGCAATTAATTACATACATGAGATGAGAAAGAGTGAAGAGTCAAGAATAACAGCAAAACTGTGAACCTGAGTGATTCTAAGGATAGTGGTACCCATTAGAGAAATATGGAAGTTTTGAATAGGGGTGAATTTTTGAGGCAAAGATGAGTTCAGTTTTAGACATGATGAATGTAAGATACCTGTGTGACATCCTGTTTGAAACATTCAATAGAAAGTTAGAGAAAAAAATAGAAAAGTAAGTAGATTTAGGAGTCATCTACATAGAGATAATAATTAAATTCATGAGATTAGATAAACTAAGGTAGATCAGCACCTGCTCTAAAAACTGGAGTCTGAGTTACTTGTAGCACCTGATGGGTTAAATTACTTGCCCAGGATCACACAGCTTCTATCTGTCAGAGATGATACCTAAACTCACATCTTCATGGCTTCAAGACTGGATTTCCATCCACCATATCAATGCTGCCTCTCTAAGAATCTTGTCCTGCATGATTTGCTCTCCACAAACCACTAGCAGATTGACTTATTTCTCTACTTTGCAAACCAATAATTCTTTTTTTTTCATGATCTTGCCTAATCAATGAATATTTTATTTTATTTTATTTATTTATTTTTTTTAAATTTTATTTTATTTGCATAACATATGTGTGGGTAATTCTTCAACAATAACCCTTACATAGCTTTCCATTACAAATTTTTCCCCCCAACTTCCCCACCCCTTCCCTAGATGGCAGGATATCCACTACATGTTAATTATGTTAAAATATTGGCAAATTGAATATATGTATACATATTTCCAAACTTATCATTGTTGTGCAAGAAAAATCTTATCTACACAAATGATATATCAGATAAAGGAAACACAATGTAAGCAAACATCAATCAAGGAGTATGAGAATGTTATGTTGTGGTCCACATTTCGCATCCCTCTCTCTGGGTGTATATGGCTTTCTTCAGTGAACAATTGCAGGTGGTTTGAAACATATCATTGTTGAAGAGAGCCATGTCCATCAGAATTAATTGTCATATAGTACTGTTGTTGCCGTGTATAATGATCTCCTGGTTCTGCTCATTTCACTCAGCATCAGTTCATGTAAGTTTCTCCAGGCCTCTCTGAAATCATCTTGTTGGTCATTTCTTACAGAACAATAATATTCCATAATGTTCATATACCATAATTTATTCAGCCATTCTCCAATTGAAGGGCATCTATTCAATTTCCAGTTTCTAGCCACTACAAAAAGGGCTGCCACAAACATTCTTGCACATGTGGGGCCTTTTCCTTTCTTTATGATTTCTTTGGGATATAAGCCCAATAGAAATGCTGCTGGGTCAAAGGGTATGCACAGTTTGATAACTTTTTGAGCATAGCTCCAAATTGTTCTCCAGAATGGCTGTATCCGTTCACAGCTCCACCAACAATGCATCAGTGTCCCAGCCCTCCCACAACCCCTCCAACATTCATCATTAACTTTTCCTGTCATTTTAGCCAATCTGACAGGTGTGAAGTGGTACCTCAGGGTTGTCTTGATTTGCATTTCTCTGATCAACAGTGATTTGGAGCACCTTTTCATATGACTATAAATAGTTTTAATTTCATCCTCTGAAAATTGTCTATTCATATCCTTTGACCATTTATTGATTGGAGAATGGCTTGAATTTTTATAAATATGAGACAATTCTCTATATATTTTTGAGATGAGACCTTTATCAGAACCCTTGAATGTAAAGATGATTTCCCAATTTATTACTTCCCTCTTAATCTTGTCTGCATTGATTTTGTTTGTACAAAAACTTTTTAACTTAATATAGTCAAAGTTATCTATCTGGTTTTCAATTAAAAGTTCCAGTTCTTCTTTGGACATAAATTTATTCCATCTCCACAGGTCTGAGAGGTAAACTATATTATGTTCCTCTAACTTGTTTACAAAATCACTCTTTATATCCAGATCATGAACCCATTTAGATCTTATCTTGGTATGTGGTGTTAGATGTGGGTCAAGCCCTAATTTCTTCCACACTAGTTTCCAGTTTTCCCAGCAGTTTTTGTCAAATAGTGAATACTTATCCCAAAAGCTGGGGTCTTTGGGTTTATCAAAAACCAAATTGCTATAGTTATTGCCTAGTTTGTCTTGTGATTCTATCCTATTCCACTGATCGACTACTCTATTTCTTAGCCAGTACCAAATGGTTTTGATGACCGCTGCTTTATAATATAGTTTTAGATCTGGTACAGCAAGTCCACCATCGTCAGCCTTTTTTTTCATTAATCCCCTTGAAATTCTTGACCTTTTGTTTTTCCAAATGAACTTTGCTACTATTTTTTCTAGATCTGTAAGATAATTTCCTGGGAGTTTGATTGGTATGGCACTAAATAAGTAAATTAGTTTGGGTAGTATTGTCATTTTTATTATATTCGCTCGTCCTACCCATGAGCATTTTAAGTTTTTCCAATTGACTAGGTCTGATTTGATTTGTGTGGAAAGTCAAACCAATAATTCTTAATGGAATAGATTCTATTGATGTTTCTGTTGAGTAAAAGGATGGATAATGGCTCTAATTTTTTGTTCATTTATGATGAGTTGGATCTGGAGACAATTATATCTTTCTTGGAACAGGTTAAGATTTCTGCCCTCTTTACCATGTTATCTCTGATGACCAGTTCCTCTACGTTTTCTCTGAGTCTAAGAAGAAATCTTTCTGTATTGTTTCATTTTCCATAGAAAAAGATACTCCTCTAAGCTGTAATGACACAGTTTCCAGCAATAAACAGATACTTCAGGACTTTGATAATCTATAGATACTTCCTGGAGATCTTGTGTAAGAGGGCAATTACCATGAGTTGCTGGCTCTGAAAATGACTATCCAGTCACTCATGGAGCAGGATGACTCATGAACATTCTGAGCAGCCCAGTACCAGGTACTAGATAATAATGACTTAGACATAACTTTTTTTTTCTTCCATTGATCAAATAACTACCTTGGGGCCTCAAATCCAATCTGAAGCATGAATCTTGGGTGCAGGTATTTTCTCTGGCTGTCTTTCAAGCCAGGAATGTTCTCCCTCTTCCACTCTGACTATTGATCTCCTTGACTCCCTTAAAGTCCTCCCTTAAAGTCCCAAGTAATGTCTCACCTTCTCCAGGAAACCTTCCTAAACCCTTCTTAATTCCAATGCTTTACTTCTGTTAATTATTTCCTATTTATCCTATACTTAACTTACTTTGTTATATATTTGTTTGTATATATTTGTTTTCATGTTGTATCACCCATTAGACTGTAAGATCTTTGAAGGCAGGAACTATTTTTTGACTTTTTTTTGTATCCATAAAATTTTGGCACATAGCAGAAACTAAATAAATGTTTGTTAATTGATTGAGACATCATTGTCCAAATTCTTTTTGAAGACTCCCATTGATGGAAAGTTTACTATCTCTTAAGGCAAATCATTCTTTTTCTGGAAATCTGTTAGGATTTTTTTCTTTTTATTTATACAAAAGCAACTTTCCTGTAACTGCCAGGCACTGTTAGTTTTGCCCTCCAGAGTCAAGTAGAACAAATTTCATGCCTACATTACATAAATATCCTAAATTATTGTGTTTCCCCTAAGACTCCTATTTTCAATCATAAATCAATTAACAAGCATTTATTAAGCATCTACTACATTCTAGGTGTTAGAAATACAGAAACAAAGTTGAAACATTCCCTTACCACAAGGAATTTGTAATATATCAAGGAAAACAAAGATGTTCATACAAAGCTACATGCAAAATAGAAAATAATTTTGGGGATAAAGGTAGTAACAGCTAAGGAGAATAGAAAAGGCTTCTGATAAAAGGCAGTACTTAACATAAGTTTTGAAGGATACAAATGATTTTAAGGTATGGAGGGGAGAAAGTAATACCTTCTAGACATAGAGGGTAACCAGGAAATTGGCACTACAGAGTGGAGATAGAGTGCCTTTCATGAGGATCAGTAATAAGAAAAAAAATAGAGTATCAGAAGGGAAGCAATATAGAATCAGTTTGGAAAAGTAACTTGGGTTATGAAGACCTTTAAATGCTTTTCAGAGAAGCTTATATGTAATCCTATAGGCCACTGGTTCTTAAAAGGCATGTCACAACCCACACACTTTGTATTATGAATTGTATGTAACTCAAATAGTATGGAATTTATATTTGTAATTGTTTGAGTATGCATGCAGGAGTTTCCTGATTCATGGTGCTATCAACTTGATCAATTCCTCCCAACAAAGAATAGATCTCTGACATGAATGAAAAATAGTCAAAGCTCACTTTTATAGGTAAATGGGACCAACTGGCATTTTGTGAGTAGTGGAGTGACATGGTTATATCTGAAGATTTTTTCCCCCAGGCTTAACATTTGGACTTCCTTTACCAAATGCTTATAAAGTATGGTGTTTCAGTGTCTTTGTTGTTGTTCATCCTTACTTGAAGAAGACCAGTGACCAAATACATCACCAATGATATTTGGACTTGTTCATGAATTGGAGTTGAGTTAATTACCTTAAAGTCTATTTTGTATATAGGCATGTATGAACATCTTTGTTTCTCTTGATATATTGTAAATTCCTCATGGTTTGGAAATGTTTCAATTTTTTCTTTGTGTTTTTAGTGCCTAGAACATAATAGATACTTAATAAATACTTGTTAATTGATTTATGATTGAAAAGAGGAATCTTAGGGGAAATACAATAATGGCCTAAAATGCACAAAGGATATTTGTGTAATGTAAGCATGAGACTTAGTCTTCTTGACCAAAGTTGTCAGTCTCACTCTGTTCTCCAGAGTCACTGTGGGAAGACAAAAATTAAGAAGACTCCTGCTTGTCCTTATGTGAGTAAACTCTATGCTGTCAATGTCCCTCCTAAAATGTAATGTCTAGAACTGGAGTTTAAATTCTAGATGCAGTCTGCATACTGAGACTATCATGTTCTTTACAATAGACATTATTCTTTTATTAAAATGGCCTGAGATTCATATTAGCTTTCTTATTTGCCAAATTACCTCACTCATATTTTTAGTCCTCCAAGTTTTCTTTAAATGTGTAGCTTTTGGGGGCAGCTAGGTGGCACAGTGGATAGAGCACCAGCCCTGAAGTCAGGAAGACCTGAGTTCAAATCTGGTCTCAGACACTTAGGATTCCTTAGCTGTGTGACCCTGGGCAAGTCACTTAACCCCAACTGCCTAAGCAAAAAAAAAATGTGCAGCTTTTTATCCAAACATTCCTTGTTTTATGCTTATGCACTTGATTTTTTTAGACTTAAGATGATTTTACAAAGGTATGCTGGAATCAGATGGAACCAGTTTCTAAAAGTCAATTATTAAACCTTTGGTGTTAATATTTACACTTTAGAAATAGGTAAGTACTACAAATTAGAACTTGATCTACTGTTTTGTTGATTTTTTTCAGACAAAAAAGATGGAGAAAATATTAACAAAGAATTATAAACTTAAAATTGTGTTTTGTGTATATATATGTATATTTATATACATGTATATATATTATATGTATATAAATGTGTACATGTATATATATATATATATACATATATATGTATGTATGTGTGTTTATTTTTCCCCTGGAGATCAAGTTGTTTAACATTTGCCAGCACATCTCTGATTTTACATTTATCCCCATTACAATTCTTCAGTCTAATATGTTAGCCTAACTAGATTTTTTTGAATCCTGATACTGTCACCCAAAGTATAAGCTATCACTCCCAGTTTCATGCCATCCATATTTTGATGACTGTGCTGTTTATGAATTCAGTTAAATCTTTATTAAAATTATTTTAATAATTTATTAAAATATTGAATAGAAAAAAAGCAACAGCAAAGCTCTATTGCTGTCTACTAGATATCATTCCTGATTGACATCAGCCAATTAATCAAAACTTTTGGGACTATTTGGTCAACAAATTACAATATGTTCAACTATCCTATCATCTGTTTTATATAATTTCATCTTATTTATAAGGATGCCAGGAAAAACTCTGTAAATTTGTTTTTGGAATCCACATTTATAGAATTTCTTTAATCCAAGAGTCTTAATTCATATATATAAAAATGAAATAAAGTTAGTCATAACTTGTTCTCTGTGAAACAAATGCTGGCTCATAGTTCTGCTTCCCTTTTGAAGTACTCACAAATAATTCTTAAGAGTTCCTGGATTTGGACTCAATGTTTCTGAGATTGAATCTTGACTCTAATATCTACTTACGTACATCATCTTGGTGAGTCATCTCATACTCTAAGGTTTTTATTTCCTCATCTATAAAATAAAAGTGTTACAATACATGATTTTTAAGCCCTAGAAAAATGCTCCTAATAATCCATTTCTGACTGAGCATAGCTGATAATTGTGGTACTATATAAGTGAAAGCAAAGGGAAGTAGCAGTATTTTTTCTGAATCCTTAAAAATTGTATTATTTTTCCTATTATTAGTAAAATAATTTTTGCTATATTTTATGGTTTATTAGTGTCCTATTGCATTCTAAACCTGAACTTGACTCACTGTACTGGCCTGAGTCTGAACCAGAATATCTTCATACTGTTCCTCATAAACAAAGTTATTTTCTTTTTCAGTACATTTATACTACTTGTCTCCATGGTTAGAATGTCCCTCATTCACATCTACTGCTTAGATTTCCCATTTTCTTTTAAGAATCACTTTAAATGACACTTTCTACATGATATGATTCCTGATCCTCCAAGCTTTTAACTTTCTCCCATCAACTTTTATCTACTTTGAATCTATCTATATCTATATTTTTACCTGATACTCCCCTCAATAGATGTGAGTCCCTGAGGGCAGGGATTGTCTCATTTTTTGTTTTTTATCCTCAGTGCCTTGCACAACATATGATCTGTATTGATGCTTCTTGATTCTCCTCACCAATACTTCTTTGATTGATTGATTGATTGTTCATTTTTATCGGTTGACAGCCTTATTAAGGTCAGCTTTCTTCTTGTCTCCTCACTTATCCTGAATCTTAGTTCCCTGTTCATATTTGTTCTCTTTACAAGTCTACAGATTTTTCATCCTATAATTAAAATTGGAGTCACCTGATTCCATTTTCTATTATCCATTATTATTTTTCCATGTTTACTCACAGACACACAGGACTTCAATCTATTCCTTGTTTTTCTTCCTGCTGTTCTTTTTTCTTGCCTTTGCAAGAGGGATGAATAATTATTTGATAACAGCTGTTATATTTGGGGATAACTAGGAATGAGTAGGCCTAGATGATTTCTGAAGTTTTTTCCAACATAGAAATTCTATGAATTCTTAAGCATGAGCTCATATTGAACTTTGTACTTCCTGACATGTATTCTGTTAGGGTCTTGTCATGTTTGTAAAGGCATGCCTTATTTTATTGTGTTTTGTTTTATGGATTTTTATTTATTTTTATTTTTTACAAATCAAAGCTTTGTGGCATCTCTGTATCAAGTAAGTCTATTGGTACCATTTTTTCCCCACAACATATGCTGATAACATGGTTCTGTGTCACATATTGGTAGTTCTTAAAATATTTAAAACATTTTCATAAGTGTTATATCTGTTATGACTCTCTCTCTCTCTCTCTCTCTCTCTCCTCTCCTCTCCTCTCCTTCTCTCCCATTCTCCCTCTCTCTCTCTCTTTCTCTCTCTCTCTCCTTCTCTCCCTCTCTCCATCTCTCTCTTTTTCTTTCTCTCTCTCTCCTTCTCTCCCTCTCTTTCTCTCTCCTTCTCTCCCCCCTCTCTCTTTCTCTCTCTTTCTCTCTCTCTCCCTCTCTCCTCCTCTCCCCCCTCTCTCCTTCTCCCCCCTCTCTTTCTCTCTCTCTCCCCCACTTATCTATTTATTATGACTTTATGAAAAAAGATTTGTCTTCAGATTTTAGAATTTAATTCCAAGTAGTTGTGAGTTCTTCATGACTGTTTAATTCCTAGAGATTTATAGGACATACACTTTACAAATATTCTTTAACAATTTATTTAAAACATTCAAAATTATTTGCAGGATATAGTTTAGGAGTTGTTCTAGAACAACATTTTGGTTAATTGATCAGGGAGTGAGTATAGTTTGCCAATAAAACACAATTTCTATCTGTTCAATTTGTTGTTGAGAACACTGAGGACCTTAAAGAATATAGTGCTCCATGTTTACAAATTTTAAGTCTTCAGTACTCTTTACTAAATCAATAGTTGTGACCATGCCAGAATAGCTACACCTTTTAACACAACAACTACTATTACCAATGACTCTACATTGTGTTTCCCTTTTGAATCCTAGCATTTTTATCACATTGCTGATTATTCCCAGCCACTCCTCAACCTTGAATCACTCCCATTTGTCAACTTTGCTCCTACATGTGTGCTACTGAATAAAGGTGGAGAAAATCAATCATACAACCTTTTTGACTGGGCCTCTACAAATTTATGTTACATAACCTCAGCTGGACCCTCACTGCTGCCAGGCAATCCTATTATACTATATCTTCTGTATCAGCTCATTATCTCAATCTCCACAATCTCTTCCAAACCTTTTCATCTCTCCTCAAATCTTCCCTAATTCCCCTTTCCCCAAGTCTCTCAACTAAGAACATTGTTTTATATTTTACAGAAAAAATGCTCTCTCCAATTTCTCATTTTCTAAACTTAGGTGCCTTTCTTTCTTCCTTAACCCCTGTCTCACAAGATGAAATGGCTTTACCAAGGCTAATCCCTCTACTCATTCAAAGATTTCATCCCTCCTATCTCCTTCAACAAACAGATTGTTCCCTCTGTCAACTCCCTTTCACTTATTTTCCATCTCTCTCTTTACTGGCTCTTAAGTGCTTTTACAAAGCACGTAACACAGTGCCTAGTACATAATGAGTGTTTAATAAATTCTTATTGACTTGACTTTCAAGAAGTAGAGGAGAAAAAGCTGGTGTTCCAGTCATGAAGGCTTGGGTTCAAGTTTTTCTTCTGCCACATATTGACTGTGTGACCTGGAGCAAAATGTTTGACTTTTTAGTGCTACAGGCAGTTCTGCTTAACTCCACACAAATTTCTTAACACTCATCTGCTTTATCAGAGGGAATTCCCTTTATATATATGAAATCAAAGTTCTGAACCTCAGATAAACAGTAAGATCCCCTATGTTAGTCAAGCACATTCTAAGGCTAACGCCTTCTTAATTCAAGTTCAATGACAAAATGAGACACTAAGAAAGTCCTTGAACATTAGACACAAAGAGGTTTTACTTTGTTCTAGCATAGCAAGGATTTGCAACAAGGACACAGTAACTCGTAGTTTCTATGAATGCCATCCCCTTCATCTCCATGTGGAAACATGGTCAGGGTAAGGTTACTATCTTTGCTTCAAATTCCACCCAATTGGAACTTTTCATGCCCTTAGATGACCAGGAAACTGTATCAGGGAAACTGGGGTCACCCAAGGAGAGTTTTAACCCTGTTGGCTGGACCAGGGGAGCCATGACTAAACATGCAGGTCAAGCAGGTGGGGATGGAGAGAGGAAGGTAGCTTTGTTTTCAGGTAAAGCCTCCCCTATATTGTTGTTTGGAGGAAAGAAGCTGTGCTAGGAAAATGCTGGTCCTATCCCGCCATCCTATTCAGACGAAAAGAACAATTTCTACTAATTGATTCCAATTCTCGTCCTTCTCTCTCCTTTTCTTTTTTTCCTGTTTCTCATGACTTTTATCTATCCTGTGAAACAACTGAGAATAGAATGGTCTGTGAGCTGAGGTTTTACTTGGAAAGTTGTATTAAAATAATCCCAGTAACTAGAGATGAATCATGAGATGACCTTGCTCTATTTGGGTGATGGCTGCTGACATTACTTCAGTGTTTATAGGATTGGGACTTGTAAACTAAAGCTTCCATTCAATGATCACCAATCTTCCACAGAACTACATTTAGAAGGAAGAATCAGTTGGGGGGGAAAAAACCTGAGCAATTCCTTTTAAGATTAATTGTCTATGTATTTAGGTGCATATACATCCATCTCTGATTTGTCTTCTCAAAATCAATCCTTCAGCAAATAGTTTCTTAAAAGGAGATGACACTGATTTCTTTCCTTCTGAAAAAGCAACTGAAAAGATAGTATCTCTGGTTGTGAGAGGAGCTGGCTTCTGGAATAAAATTCAAAGTGAGACTGGAGTGAGAGAGCTCCTCAAATTTCCTTTGTTTGTGCAAAAGAACAGGTGCACCTGAGCCACTGTTTCAGAACTAATTCTGCTCCACTATCTAATTTCCTTCTCACAGCCTTGTAGGATTCTGGCAGAGAGGAGTAGGAGTGGGAAAGTGGGAGAACTCGGCTCTTACTCTAAGGCCACTCATTTGACCCAGAGCAGGGGCAGATTTATCACATAATGACTTCTCCTAAGTCTCCTGGTTTTCACTTGTACTTTTTGCAACCCTTAAAGTTCTAGTTTTGAAGTCATCTCTTACTGTTATTCCTTTTTTTCTTTTTAAAAAACTTGATAGTATTTTATTTTTTCGAATACATGCAAATACATGTTTTCTCTTACTGTTATTCCTGATCACCATGGTGCTTAGGATATCAATTATCCACAAGATTAAGAATTTCATTCATAAAATGTGTGTGTGTGTGTGTGTGTGTGTGTGTGTGTGTGTGTGTAAGGGAGGAGGGGCAGCGATGTGATTTCTCCCACCCCATTCAGGTGATAAGTTGTTCTTGTTCAGTGTGTCAATCATGTTCAACTCTTCATGACCCTATTTGGGGTTTTCTTGGCAAAGATATGGAATGCTTTGCCATTTCCTTCTCCATCTCATTTTACAGATGTTAAGTGACTTACCCAGAATCCCACAGCTAGAAAGTTTCTGAGATCAGAATTGAACTCAGGTCTCCCTTACTCCAAGCCTGCACTCCATTCACCAAGGCACCTAGCTGGCCATTAGTTGATACAGTGAATGTGGTAGCATGGTGTTAAATTAACATTTTGGCTATACCTTTATGAGTTCTGAATGAATATCTTTTAAATGTCAGATTGATAGAGCAAACAAATTAGTCATACTACTTAGGAGAGGTAAACATCTAAGTTCTGGAGATTTGGAGACTTAAGGAATACTTTGTAAATTTCTGCATAATTATTATTAAAAATCAGGTAATAATCCACGCTCTGGGCCCCAAACTGATAGCATAAGTGCAAGTTGAGGGAATACCCCAGAAAGTGCTATACTGTGAGGCTCCTGAGAGATGTGGGTAGCCATCCAAAATGCCCTTTCTTGGATGCCCTACTGGGATCTGTTACGGAAAAAATATTTTTTCTTTTGTTTAGATTATAATTGAACTGTAAGTTTTCCAATGTGCTTTTTTTTAAACAGGAAAATTAGCCTTTTTGAGAAAATTTTCTTGGGTGTTATCTGTTGTATTATCGTACCTTTGATGAATACAGAAGCTAATAGGAACAGTGTGGCTTTTGCTTCCCTAGACTACTGGTGCCAAACAATTTGCCTAGAGCACACTATGGGAGCTCATACATGCTAATTTTATTTTACTTTCAAAGAGATGTAGACTGTTTGCCTTGCAGTGACATGAGCCTAGACAGCTTGTCTGAGATCTTTATAGGCTACAGGTCCATTGGATAAAATTTTCCTCGTGGTTTAGAAATGATGCGTAATTAAACCCAAGTGTTTAATGGGTTTTAGAGGAGAAGCTTTATAGTTTGCTCTCTTTTTCAGGTTAGCCTACTTAGCCTAAGATGGGAGAATCTAGGTCTATACTCAGCTTCTTTATTTTCTTTATCTTTTCAGGGACCCAGAGGAATTTTCATCTTGATTAAACTCTGATATACGCAGGGAAAAGGCTTTTTAGTAGGAAAGATAGAGGGAGAAGATCCAACTTCTCCATGATCCAAAAACATTTTGTTATAACAATTAGGATGAAGCCTGCTGGATAAATGAATTCATGAACAAAAAGTGTTTATTAAGCATTTACTATATATCCAAGTACTATGCTAAACTCCAGAAATAAATATTTCAAGCAGTCGAAAAGAAAAAGTCAGAGTCTCTGCTCTTAAGGAGTTCCCACACTAATTGGGGAAGACAGCACATGAAAGGAAGTTCATACTACAGAGCAGAATGAAAAAGCAAAGAAATCCTGAGAGTGTAGCAGATCAGATGATAAGGTCTAGGGTCCTTAGGTTATATTAGTAGATCAGATGAGTTTTGGGGGTCTGCATGTCAAATGGAAAGGTCTCCCCAGAAGGAATAGAGTTGTTAGTTTGAATCTCATCCAAGCTACAGGAGCAATTGACCAGTCTTGTATGGCTTCCTGAGGTAGGAGTAGGGCAGATGAAGGAGTCAATGGAAAAACAGGGAAGATATCTGGTGATCCAGGATAAGTTTTGGATAAAATGGAAATCTTCAAAATTCTTTTTGATCTACTGACTAAAGAGTGATTATGCCTTAAAAAGAAATGGATAGCGGAGCCAAGATGGCGAACTGCAGACAGCGTCCTCTGTGAGCTCCTGAGACCTTCCCCCAGACCCAGACAAATTGAGCCTCTGAACTGGTTCTGGAGTGAGGGCACCACCAAACACTTGGACTACAATGCACTTCTATCAAATATCTACTTTGAAAGAACTTCTGAGGTCAGTTTTAGACGGGCAGGGGATCGAGCAGCTCCCAGCGCTCAGACACCAGTGCACAGCCGAGGTGCAAGTCCAGGGCTGGGAAGGACCAGAAGATTTTAGGCTGCCAGGAAGTCCCTAGGAGATGCTTGGGCCGCTTTGCTCTGCTTGCAGGGCAGGTGCTTTGGGAGGTCTACCTTTGATAAAGGGTGGATTGAGAGCAGCTGAAAGTGTGGTCCTAGTGTGGACCTAGCAAGATCAGCCCCAGACCAGAAGTCAACTCAGCAAATTACCCCAGGGCAAATTGAAATCCCTGCTGCTGCTGCTGCTGCTGCTGCTGCTGCTGCTGCAGAATTCCCTGCTGGTGACTGATACCTCTGCTGAAAATCATGAGCAAGAAGAAGAGAGCTCTCACCATAGACAGCTTTTATGGAGAGAAACTAGAGAAGTCCCCAGATCCTGAGATTATGAAAACAATCCCAGATAAAGCCACAGGGGTGGACTTAAGCTGGTGTCCCTTTCAGAAGGCTTACCTGGAAGATTGCATAAAGAATCTCAAAAGAGAGCTAGAAGAAGATTGGGGAAATAAATTGAGAGCAGTGCAAGAAGGAAATATCGCCCTGCAACAGAGATGTGAAAAACTGGAAAATAAGTCTGGTGAATTGAAAAAAGTCGCCAACTCACTGGAAAATAAAAATAGTGAATTGGTAAAAGACAACAATTCACTGAAAAACAAAATTAGTGAATTGGAAAAAGACAACAATTCACTGAAAAATAAAATTGGCAAAATGGAAAAAGAATGCAATGAACCAAAAAATTCAATTGGCCAGTTACAAAAGGAGCTAAAAAAGATAGCTGAAGGAAATAATACCTTAAAAATTAAAATTGAACAAATTGAAATGAATGACTCAATAAGACTTCAAGAATCAGTCAACCAAAAACAAAAAAATGAAAAAATAGAAGAAAATATGAGATATCTCCTAGGAAAAACAACTGACTTGGAAAACAGATCCAGGAGAGACAATCTAAGGATTATTGGACTCCCTGAAAGTCACGATGAAAAAAAGAACCTTGATGCTATCTTCCAGGAAATCATGAAAGAGAATTGCCCTCATTTTTTAGAATCAGAAGGCAAAGTTGGCATTGAAAGAATTCACTGATCACCTCCTGAAAGAGACCCCAAAATTAAAACCCCAAAGAATATTGTGGCCAAATTTCAGGACTATCGCACCAAGGAAAAGATATTACAAGCTGCTAGAAAAAAACACTTCAAATACTGAGGAACTGTCATTAGAATTACACAGGATCTGTCAGCTTCCACATTGAAGGGTCGAAGGGCCTGGAATCAGATATTCTGAAAGGCAAAAGAACTTGGATTACAGCCATTAAGCTATCCATCTAGAATGAACATCATCTTCCAGGGAAGAAGATGGTCATTCAATGATACAGGAGAATTTCACCTATTTCTAATGAAAAGACCAGATCTGAACAAAAAATTTGACCTCCAAACACAGAACTCTAGAGAAGCATAAAAAAGTAAAAAGGAAAGAACTCTCGAGAACTATATCTCTACTAGGGATATCCTTAAAGAATGGGGGTATACTTTGATTTTACTTTGATAATAATCGGAAAGAAATTACAGGTGGAAGGTACATCATACTGTAAAAAAAGAGGGGGGAGGGGAATGAAGGAAAAATAAAGTAAAAATAAAAAGGAGGTAAAATAAGGCAAAGTCTCATGAAGAGACATAGAAAATCTAATATAATTGAGGGAAAGAAGGGAGGGTGATGAGTATTCTTACTCTCATTAGATTGGGCTCTAAAAGAGTATATTAGACACATTTGATTTCAGGGAAAAACTTGGCCCTCTGGATAGGGAAGTAGGAAGGAAAGGAGGAAAGGAAAGGGATAAATTAATAGAAGGATTAGGGGAAAGGTGTAAAAAAGAGGGAGGGTTTTAAAGGGGGGAAAACTGTTAGAAGGAGGTGGTCATCAAAAACAAAATACTGGGGAGAGGGGAAGGGATTAAGGGGAAAGGGAAGAGAAAAATATAACTTTGGGTAAATAAGATGGCAGGAAATATAGATACAGTCATTTTAACTGTGAATGTGAATGGGATGAACTCTCCCATAAAATGGAAACGGATAGCGGACTGGATTAAAAGCCAGAATCCTACAATATGTCGTTTACAAGAAACACATCTAAAACATAGAGATACATACAGAGTGAAGGTAAAGGGCTGGAGCAGAATCTTTTATGCTTTAAGTGAACAAAAAAAAAAAAACAGGGGTAGCGATCCTTATCTCAGATCAAATAAAAGCAAAAAAAAGATCTAATTAAAAGAGATAAGGAAGGAAACTATATTTTACTAAAGGGTACCATAGACAATGAAGTGGTATCAATACTAAACATATATGCACCAAGTGGTATAGCATCCAAATTCCTAGAGAAGAAACTAACAGAGATGCAAGGAGAAAGAGACAGTACAACTATACTAGTGGGGGATCTCAACCTTGCTCTCTCAGAATTAGATAAATCAAACCACAAAATAAATAAGAAAGAAGTTAGGGAGATAAACAAAATGTTAGAAAAGTTAGGGATGACAGATCTCTGGAGGAAATTGAATGGTGATAGAAGGGAGTATACTTTTTTCTCAGGGGTTCATGGAA
>JAJPUD010003362.1:0-16820 GCA_023553655.1 Myrmecobius fasciatus | reverse complement strand
ATATATGTATATATATATATATATATATACATATATATATATATAGAATATATACAGAATGAATTACTAGTAGGTCATTCAACAGTTAACAAAAGAAGATTTGTTTTGCTACTGCAGGAATGGATATTCAACAAGGACAAACATTGAGGAGCTGTAGAGTTAATGTATTCAGTGAAGCTGCCATATATGAGATGGTCATCATGAGCCACCAGCTAAGCATCAGAGTGTCCCCAGAGCTCCTCATATACTTGTTTTGCACTCAATCAATCAGGAAGTGATGCAACAGCCTTAGTTACCTAAGCCAGCCAAGACTCAAGAATGGTCATTTTAAAGCTTAGGGAAAAATTAGGGGGTTACTGTTTAGAATATTGCTTCTAGTATACATGGGTTCGAAGAAGAGGAAGGGTAAGAGGAAGTGTGTGGACCCTCCTGTGAATGGCTGAGGGAGATTGGAGTCAGAACCAGGTACTTTAATATTGGAGAAGATGGAGAGTGATCTCAAAGTCTATTGATGAGAGCGATCAAGGATATAGATAGACAGGAATGAACTTTAAAGGGAGCTCTGATATTTGCTGGATAATGGAGACAGCAGCATGGGTACTAAGTGGCAATGGGTACAAGGAATATGGTAGCTTCTTCTGGTCCTGTGTGTCAGGGAGTGTAAAAAAAAGGGGGCATCTAGTATTGAAGGGGCCAACCAGTGAATTAGCATCGTTCAGGGAAAGGCAGGTTCTGGGGAGTGTAAAAAGACTAACAGCAGAAGTTGAAAGAGTTTGCTAATAATTAAAAGGAAGCTCTCTGTGACACAATGGAATGGGTGGTAAGTCAGTCAACAAATATTTATTAAATAGTAACTACCTGCCAAACTTTGTGCTAAGCACTGGGAAAACAGAAAATAGCAAAAGCAAGAAAATTTAAAAATTGGTCCCTGATCTCAAAGAGCTTTGGTGAAAACAAAATATATTTATTATTCAGTCATATCTGACTCTTCATGACCCTATTTGGGGCTTTCTTGGCTGAGATACTGGGAGTGGTTTGACCTTTCCTACTGTAGCTCATTTTACAGATAAGGAACTGAATTGAATGGAGTGAAATGACTTGCCTAAGGTGATATATAGTCTTACTGATTCCAAGACCAATACTTTATCCACTATTCCATCTAGGTGCCCACTAAACATTAAGAGATTAAAGGCAGTTTGAAATGGGGGTAATGTGGGAGAAACTAAGAGTCCAGTTTGAAGAAGGTGAGCACAAGGTGGGAGGAACCAAGAGTCCAGGGTGAAGAAGGTGAGCACAAGGTGGGAGGAACCAAGAGTCCAGGATGAAGAAGGTGAGCACAAGGTGGGAGGAACCAAGAGTCCAGGGTGAAGAAGGTGAGCACAAGGTGGGAGTGGTGGACAGTAACTGTGAAGGCACAAAGGGAAGAGATGGCATGAGGATATTTGAGTAATTACAATAAAGATGAGCTAATGGTAGTGAGAATGGAGGGGATTCTGCCAGTTCTGAATGACAGGAATAAAAAGAGAACTTGGGAGCTTGAAATGACTGTGCAACAACAAAAGCGTAAGCTACATGATGGCAAAGAATATACATGATTTATTTTTGCAGCTGCCTCTGTACCTAGTGCTGGCACCTTGTAAATAATAGATACTTAATAATGTTTGTTTATGGAGCTTATTGAATGCTGAAGTGGCCATATAATTTAGCAATATCCCAAGCCAAATGTCATACATGACAGATAGTACTTAGATGGAAGAAAAAAGAATTAAAGCACACTGCCACTACTCAAGTAAACAGCACAGCAGACCAGTTCTGGGAAGGGAAGATGGAAAGATGATGAATATTGTAATTTATGCAAATGAAACTTCTCTATTCATGCAAAGGTAGTTAGTGTTTCTGAGTGATAATGTTAATTATTGTATAAACAGATTATAAATAACACTATGATCTGATAAGATTGCATTTCCCAGTTAAAATTTTCTCCTCAATTAAAGGGCTTAGGATAAAGGTATATAATTCAGTGAAATGCTATCAGAGTAGACATTGTCACTATATTTTTTATATTTTGTATAGTAGAATGAATACTGGCTTTGGATCAGTGAGGATCAAATTCTACTTCTGATGGCTTCTATCTATGTAAAGTGGGCCAGTCACTTAATCTCCTGGAGCCTCTGGAAAATGAGGGGACTAGATGGTTCCTGAGGTCTCTTCCAGCTGTGATCTTATGAAAGGCTTAGGATACAGCCAATAATTCAGGGGGAAAATGTCTTCAAAATAGGCACCATCATTGTGATTTATATATATTTCCATACATTGGGAATAATTCAGGTTTTGGAGCTAGAGGACATGGTTCTAATCCTTCCCCTTTCTCTAATTGTCTGGCCTTGGAGTCCCTTCTCCAATTTGGTCATCAAATTTCTCATCCATAAAATGAAAGGACTGGACAGGCTGGCCAGAGAGGTCTCTTTCATTTCAAACTTGTGATTCCCTGATTCCTTTGGGGGATAATTAAAGTGACATCTTGACATTGGGGAGTCTAAACTCCCCTCCTCCTTTTTGATTGATCTTTATGACAATACTATGAATTCATTCATGACAATACTAAGAACTGATTTAATTACTATGAATTTGTAATAATTCTATGACAATACTATGAATGGGTAGGGAGAAAAACAAGAATAAAACGAGAAAAAAAGAAGATGCTCTACTCTCTCCATAACATCTCTTACCCTCATGTTTCTTTTAAGAGAGCCTTCTTTGTCTATTTATACTATCATTAACTTAGGGGTGGAAGGGAACTTGGAAATTGTCTGATAATAATAATAGGTAGAATTTATATAGTCCTTAAAAATTTTCATCACACTGTATTTATGGAATTTCATTTGATCTTATAACAACCTTATGAATTGAGCGCTATTATTATCTCCATTTTACAGATGTGGAAATATTCAGATGAACTGACTTGCTCAGGGTCACACAGAGAGTAAGTATATGAGATAGAATATGAACTCAATTGTTCTTGACTTCAAGTCGAGTGTTCTTACCCAATGTGCCATCTAGACACAAAGAAATTGAGATCCAGGTAACTGACTTAACTGGTGTCACACAGATTACATATAATCAAGGAACTACAAAAAAAGCTTCTCTGACTTTTTTCATTCTTCTTACTGGCATCCTCTCAAGCAGACACAGCTCACTCAAGTTTGTTTCTATTTACCCATTTAGGTCAAACTCTGTTTTAACAATTGCCATGTTAATATGGGGTTCTATTTAGCCAAACTGTTTCCATGGCAACCCCTCAGTTGGCGGCCCCAAGAAAATACTTTGATGATCGGCCACAACGAATTCATCTCGGATTTAGTCCAGGAGCAATGGATTTGTAGGAAAAAAAAGTGTTATTGTCTGGATTGTGTGTGTATGTATCTCAGCAGGCATATAGAAGGGAAGAGGTGGGCAATATAAAGTAAATGTAGCAGGCTCTGGCTGGGAAAATAATGAAAGGTGCACACTGGGTAAAATGAAAATTTAATGAATGATGATTTTGTTGTTGTTTAGTTGTTTCAGTCATGTCTAACTCTTTGTGATCTCATTTGGGGTTTTCTTGGCAGTGATACCAGAGTGGTTTGCCATTTTCTTCTCAGGTTTATTTTACAGAAGAAAGTTAGTTAAACAGGGTTAGGTGACTTGCCTAAGGTCACATACTTAGTAAACAACTGAAGTCAGATTTGAAATCAGAAAAATGAACCTTATAGATTCCAGGTCTGGTGTTCTACCCACTGGGCAACCTAGTTGCCCTATGAATGATAACAGCTCACATTTAAATAAGCTTTAATTCAGGGGGAAAATGTCTTCAAAATAGGCACCATCATTGTGATTTATATATATTTCCATACATTGGGAATAATTCAGGTTTTGGAGCTAGAGGACATGGTTCTAATCCTTCCCCTTTCTCTAATTGTCTGGCCTTGGAGTCCCTTCTCCAATTTGGTCATCAAATTTCTCATCCATAAAATGAAAGGACTGGACAGGCTGGCCAGAGAGGTCTCTTTCATTTCAAAAGCACTTTACAATTATCTTAGATCCTTAGAGGACAGTGATGTAGGTCTCCCTACTATGCCCTTTTTATAAATGAGGAAAGATCTTTAAGATTAGGTGACTTGCCCAGTTACACAGCTGTCAGGAATGTAAACTAAGGTTTTCTTGACTCTAAGCCCAGCACCATACCCAGTACTCCAGACTGCCCAAAGGAAATATGCTAAAGTTTCTTTGAATTCATCAAAATGGGATTTGTCCTTCTCTGGATCATAGCAAACACAGGCAATCTTCATGGTTTGATTCTTCACATGTGAAACAGGTCCAGAAAATGACCAGAAGTAGAGGAGTTCTTTCACAAAGGTGAAAACTCTGGTACCATGCTTAGGACACTCCCATCTAAGGTATGTATTTCTGTGAAGTCAAAAAGGAAACAAGGATGTTGAAACTTGCATGGCTTAAAAAAAACAACTGTATAACACAAACAAAATATGGTAATTGGGAATGCTTCATCACAGCCTTGAAGATACACACCCTGTTTTAAAAATAGACATAATAGCTGAAAGAAAATGATTTAGGAGTCAGCCCTAAATAACCTCTTTTGGCTGCTGGCACCATTTATCTCAGAGTTGGGGACCATGACTTCCTTGTTTGGGAGGGATGCTATGACCAATAGGATGGGAAGTTGAATGAATCAACTTAAAACAATCAGAGACTCAAATAACTTAGAGCAGGTTTTCCTATCCATCACATTACAATGTGTCAGTGTGTGCTGCAAACTGGTTCTAAATTTTATATATTTGAGCTCTCTTTCCTTTTTTATCAGTATATATTTCCCCTTTTCCCCAAATTATATGAACTTTGATCTGAGATATGGATGTTTCCATCTCATACTCCTTTCCCTGCCTTCTATGAACAACAAAAGGCATGTCTATAAAGAGAGATTAGAGTGTAGATCAGTGGTTCTTAAATTCTTTGGTTTGACGACTCATATACTCTTTCAAAAATTAACGAGACCCTCAACCCCAGCTGTGTGACCCTGGGCAAAACCAAGAGGTTTTGTTTATTTGAGTTCTATCCACTAATATTGACCATATTAGAAAAATTTTAAAAATCAACACTATTAAAAAAAGAGTTTTGACATTGTAGACTTCCTGAAGGGGTCTTGGTGACTCCCCAGAAATACGTGGATCACACTTTCAGATTCATTAATATAGGCTACAGAATGGACTTCTGAGGGGTGGAGCCAATATGGCAGAGATCAGACAGGAGTCTCTGTAACCTCCTCTAACCTTTCCTCAAACCAACAACATATGAAGCCTCTAGACTGATTTTGAAGTGAAAAAATCCACAATATCTGGAGGACAACACATTTCTAAAAGAAGATACTCTGGAAGAACTTCAAAACAGGTCTGTTTTAATTGGTCAGGGGGGTGGTCTGCTGAACCCAGACAGCAGCACAGGGAGACCAGGGCAGGGAGCTGGAGCAGGGAGCTGGAACAGGAAAGGTCACAGGAGTTGGAACAGGAGTGGGAGCGTTGTGCTTTTCACAAATCTGGGAGTCTTCTGTGGGCCTCTTGGGCCAAACTGTCCAGGTGGTTTGGAAAATCTGCCTTTTCTGGGGGTTAGATTGTGAACCACTGAACCCCTGATGAGCATCAGACCTAGCTGCCATTACACAGCACCCTAAAGCAATCAATCAATCAAAAGAACTGAACAACACCTGAAATAATTCAATCAGCAGAACTGCCCAGCACCTGAAATAACTCAATCAGCAGAACTGCCCCAGGGCAAATTAAAGCAGCTGTCCCTCCTTTGCCTTGAACAGACCTCACACCTTTAAAAAAATGAATAAAAAACCAAAAAGAGCTCTCACCATAGACAGCTTTTATGGAGAGAGGCCCACAGAAGACTCCCAGGTGTGTGAAAAGCACAACTCTCCCACTCCTTCTGTGTGAAGGGAATGAGAATTGTGTTAATCTCCATCTCATCAGATTTAGCTCTGAGGGAATAATAGACATACTGGGTATCAAAAAGAAACTTGTCCTATCTTATAAGGAAACAGGAGGGAAAGGGGGAAAAGAAAGGGAATAGACTAATAGAAGAGAAAACAGAAGAATTAAGGGAAAGGTGTAAAAAAGGGGGTGGGGCTCTAAAGGGGAAGGATTGTTTGAGGGAAGTGGTTATCAAAAGCAAAATACTAGAGAGGAGGAAAAGGGGATAGGAAAGAGAAAAGCATAAGTTAGGGTAAATAATATGGCAGGAAATACAGAATTAGTTATTTTAACTGTGAATATGAATGGAATGAACTCTCCCATAAAGCAGAAACACAGCAGACTGGATTAAAAACCAGAATCCAACAATATGTTGTATACAAGAAACACATCTAAAACATAGAGATACATACAGGGTGAAGGTAAAAGGCTGGAGCAGAATCTATTATGCTTCAGGTGAACAAAAAAAAGCAGGGGTAGCAATCCTGATCTCAGATCAAGTAAAAGCAAAGATAGATCTAATTAAAAGAGACAAGGAAGGAAACTATATCTTACTAAAGGGTACCATAGAAAATGAAGCAATATCAATACTAAACATATATGCACCAAGTGGTATAGCATGGGAATTCCTAGAGGAAAAGTTCAGAGAGATGCAAGAAGAAATAGACAGCAAAGCTATAATAGTGGGGGATCTCAACCTCCCTTTCTCAGAACTAGATAAATCAAACCACAAAATAAATAAGAAAGAAGTTAAGTAGGTAAACAAAATATTAGAAAAGTTAGGTATGATAGATCTTTGGAAGAAATTAAATGGAGACAGAAAGGAGTTTACTTTTTTCTCAGCAGTCCATGGAACTTATACAAAAATTGACCATATGTTAGGACACAAAAACCTCAAAATCAAATGCAGTAAGGCAGAAATAGTAAGTGTATTTTTTTCAGATCATGACGGAATAAAAATCATATGCAATATCAAGCCAGGAGAAAATAGACCAAAAAGTAATTGGAAACTAAATAATCTCATCCTAAAGAATGAATGGGTGAAACAGCAAATTACAGACACAATTACTAATTTCATCCAAGAGAATGACAATAATGAGACAACATACCAAAATTTGTGGGATACAGCCAAAGCGGTAATAAGGGGAAATTTTATATCTCTAGATGCTTATTTGCATAAAATAGAGAAAGAGAAAATCAATGAATTGGGCTTGCAACTAAAAAAGCTAGAAAAAGAACAAATTAAAAACCCCCAATCAAATACCAAACTTGAAATCCTAAAAATAAAAGGAGAAATTAATAAAATTGAAAGTAAAAAAAACTATTGAATTAATAAATAAAACTAAAAGTTGGTTTTATGAAAAACCAACAAAATAGATAAACCTCTAGTTAATTTGATTAGAAAAAGGAAAGAAGAAAATCAAATTGTTAGTCTCAAAAATGAAAAGGGAGAACTTTCCACCAATGAAGAGGAAATTAGAGCAATAATCAGGAGTTACTTTGCCCAACTTTATGCCAATAAATTTGATAACCTAAGTGAAATGGAGGAATATCTACAAAAATATAGATTGCCCAGATTAACAGAAGAGGAAATAAATTACTTAAATAGTCCCATTTTAGAAAAAGAAATAGAACAAGTCATTAATCAGCTCCCTAAAAAAGGCAACAGGACTAGGAATAAAGAGACCAGAGTCCTAGCCTCTTCTCTGCCACTAATTAGTTGTAAGACTTCCAAGTAAGTAACTTCTCTGGATTCTAATTTCCTCATATGTAAAATGAGAGGTTAGAGTAAATGGTCTCCTTAACTTCCTTCAATCTCCAAGTCTTGTAGATTATACAATTCTTATGATGATTTTGGTCTCATGTTTTGTATCCTCAACAAAGCCTGGGACAGTTCTCTACACATAATATATAAATATTTATACAATGAATGTTTTGAAAAAATTTAGTCAGAAAGGACTTTATTAGCTTAATCTTGTCTACTTCATATTTGAATCATATTTCCTTCTACAATTTTCTCAACAAGTGGTTTATCCATTTTTTAGTAGAAGACCTCTAGTGATGGAAAAATCATCAACTCTTAAGAAAGTTCATTCAATTTTGGACAATTCAGTTTGTTTGTTTGTTTCTTGAACCCTGTGCTAGGATATGGAGAATATAGAGAAATAAAAGTTGAAATTCTTGTCCCTGGGGCTCTCAATTAAAAGGAAGAAAGTGAATGCAAAAAAGCAAAGAGTTAAATAATTCAAGAAAAGAACATTTCAATGCAAGAACACAAGAAATTAAACTTCTGTAATTGTTAGGAAATTTTAATTTATAAATAGTCAAAACCTGCATCTCTGAAACTTATATTTATAATCCTAAATTTTGCCCTCTAAGCAAAAACAGAGATCAAATTTTTCTTCCTCCTAGCAACCCTCCTATTTTCTTAAGATAGTTCTCAAGTCCTCCATATGTTATTCGTCCTCTTTTCCAAGCTCCAGTTCCTTCAAATGGTCCCTGTGGAGCAGGATTTCCAATTCGTTCATGAAAGGAAATAGTAACCTTGGTTGTTCTCTTACTTCATTCAATTATCCTTCCAAATATCAGTGCAAAATAGCCTATTGTTTAAAAACACTAAGAATAGAAAGTCTTGAGGAAAGGACTCTTTATTTGAAAAGAACTACTGGATAAATGGAAAATAATCTGGAAAAAATAGTTTAAACTAACATAATATATGCTGCAATAAATCCCAAATGCTTGTAAAAATCACATCTTTTAAAAATTAGAGAATGGAAAGTTTTATTTTATTTTATTTCATTTCATTTTTTTACAATGCTGGACAGGAGAAATTAACATAAATATAAACAGAAAAGAAGAAATTATTTTAAAAAGAAGTCAATCTGGATTGTTTTAAAATGAATTTTAAAAAATTTACATAAAATTAATTTAGCTAGAATCAGAAGAATAGCTACAAGTGGAAGGAAAAAAAACCTTTATATTCAATATCTCTGAGAAGAGTCTGAAAGCCAAAAATCTATAAGACATTTAGAAGAATCTGTATGATGAAAAACCATTCCCCAAGTGCTTAAGTGCTTAAAGAATATGTAAAGTTTTCAAAAAATATGTATATATATATGCATACATATATGCATATATATACCTACAATTACTGACAAAACTACTCTCAGCCATTAATAATCAAAAATGCAAATGAAATACTTTCCTGGTTGAACTATGGATTGGTTTGAACTTTCTAGAAACAAGCTATGTATATAGTTTATTTGTTGATTTGATTTAAATGAAGTCTCTGGTTCTTCTTTGGTTACATTAATTGATATGGGGTAGAAGAATTCACTCTTACAACAACAATAAAAGATCCATATGTAAATATGAATGTATATATGTGTCTATGTGTTCATCAACATTATTTGTTTAAAAAAAGGGAAACAAATTTGCAGGATATAAAATAAACCCACATAAATCATTGGTATTTCTCTATATTACTGACAAAGCCCAGTAACAAGAGATAGAGAAATCTCATTTAAAATAATGGTAGATAATATAAGACATTTGGGAGTCTACCTGCTAAGACAAAGAGAGCAATTATATAAAACCTTTTGACACAAAGTTAGATATAAACAATGGAAGAATATAGAATGCTCATGAGTAGGACAAGCTAATATAATAAAAATGACAATTCTACCTAAATTAATTCAGCACCTTATCAAACTGCCAAGAAATTACTTTATAGAGCTAGAAAAAATAATGTTAAAATTCATCTGGAAGAACAAAAGGTCAAGAATTTCAAGGTAATTAATTAAAAAAATGTAAGTGAAAGTGGCCTACCAGTCATCAAAACCACTTTGTATTGGCTAAGAAATAGAGTAGTGAATCAGTGGAATAGGTTAGATTCACACAGTCAATAACTATAGTGATCTAGTGTTTGATAAACCAAAGACTCCAGCTTCTGGGATAAGAACTCAGTATTTGACAAAAATTGCTGGGAAAACTAGAAAACTATGACAGAGACTGGCCACTGATAAACATCTAACATCCTATACCAAGATAAGGTTGAAATGGATTCATGATTTAGATATAAAAGGTGATACTATAACCAAATTAGGAGGACAATGGGTATTTTACTTCTCATTCTGTGGAGAAGGAAGGAATATATGGCCAAAGAAGAACTAGATAATATTATGAAATACAAAATGGATAATTTTTATTACATTAAAATTAAAAAGGTTTTACACAAACAAAACCAATGCAGCCAAGATTAGAAAGGAAGCAGAAACCTAGGAAAAAATTTTACAACCAGTTTTTCTGATAAAGGCTTCATTTCTAAAATATCTGGAGAATTGACTCAAATTTATAAGAACAGGAAAAGATAATGAAATCAACAATGCTGGAGAGGATGTGGGAAAACTGGGACACTAATTGTGAAATGATGGAATTATAAAATGATCCAACCATTCTGGAGAACAAATTGGAACCATGCCCAAAAGGTTATCAAATTCTGCATATCCTTTGATTCAGCAGAACCTTTGCTGGGTTTGTATCCCAAAGAGATCATAAAAGAGGAAAATGGCCTCATATGTACAAAAACGTTTGTAGCAACCATTTTTTGTAGTGACAAGGAATGGGAAACTGAGTGGATGCCCCTCAATTGCAGAATGGCGGCATAAGTTATAGTATGTAAATGTAATGGACTATTATTGTTCTGTAAGGAATGATGAGCAGGCTGTTTTCAGAAAAGCTTAGAAAGACTTATGTGAACTGATGCTAAGTGAAGTGAGCTGAATCAAGAGAACAATGTACACAGTAACAAGATTATATAATGATCAACTATGATGGACTTGACTCTTTTTCAACCATGAGATGATTCAATGCAATTCCAGTTGACTTGTGATGGAAAGTGCTATTCACACCAAGAGAGAGAACTATGGAGACTGAATTATGGA
Organism: Myrmecobius fasciatus; assembly: GCA_023553655.1. Taxonomy (NCBI): domain Eukaryota; kingdom Metazoa; phylum Chordata; class Mammalia; order Dasyuromorphia; family Myrmecobiidae; genus Myrmecobius; species Myrmecobius fasciatus. The sequence goes on along the minus strand of JAJPUD010003362.1, from coordinate 5,851 downwards.
TCAAAGCATAGTTATCTTCACCTTTTTTGTTGTTGATTATTTGCTTGTTTTCTCTTTTTTCACTTTTGATATGATTTTTCTTGTGCAGCATAACAAATAAGAAAATTTGCTTAGAAGAATTGCACATTTAACCTATATCAGATTGCTTGCTGTCTTGGGGAGGGGGAAAGGGGGAAGAGAATGAGAAAAATTTGAACAAAAGGTTTTGCAAAGGTGAATGTTGAAAACTATCTTTGCATGTATTTGGAAAAATGAAATACTATTAAAAATGAAAAGAAAATATATATTCAGTAATTAGAGAATGAGGGATACAAAAAAGGACAAAAAAACAGTTCTTTGTTCTCAAAGAGTTCATAGTCTAATGGAAGATGTACAACTTGCAAACAAAATATATAAAGAATACATTTTGAAAAATCAACTGAGATGGCTCTAACCCTAAACATTTGAATTTTTTGGTGCTTTTTGTTATTTTGGTAACATTCATCTTTTAAAATTTTGAGTTCCAAATTTTCTCTCCCTCTTGCCCCTCCCCAACTAATTGAGAAGGCAAGCCATATGATATCAATTACACATGTGAAGCCATACAAAATATATTTTCATATTAACCATGTTGCAAAAATACAAAGCAAAAAACCCACAAACCAGGAAATATAAAAAATGAAAAAATTATGGAGCATGAAAAAAGTCAGGGGACAGAAGACAGAAATGAGAAGGGAGAGAACTCTTGGAAACAATGAAAATGTCTATTCAGAAGATGGGTACCCTGAATGAGGAACAATAAGAGGGCCAGTGGCCTGGCTTGTGTAGAGCAGTAAGATTTAAATACATTGTAAAAGTAGGAAAAAGTCAGGTTATTATGGACTTTAAATGTTAGACAAATTCTATATTTGATGCTGAAAGTAATAGCCACTGCAGTTTATTGAATGTTGTGAGGGGTTGTGTGACATGATCAGATCTATACTTTTGGAAGATCCGTTTGTCAGATGTGTGGACTATTTTTTGTTATATACTAAATTTTTTTATAGTAAGTTTATTTTTAATACACATTGCTTTATGAATCATGTTGGGAGAGAAAAATCAGAGCAGAAGGGAAAAACCATGGGAGAGATAAAAAAAACATTAAAAAGAAGTGAATATAGCCTATGTTGATTTGCATTCAGTCTCCTTAGTTCATTGTCTGGATGCAGATGGCATTTTCTGTCCAAAGTCTATTGGGATTGCTTTGAATTACTGAGCCACTAAGAAGAACCAAGTCTTTCATAGTTGATCATCACATATTCTTGCTATTATTATGTACAAAATATTTTTGGTTCTGCTTGTTTCATTCAGCATCAGTTCATGTAAATCTTTCCAGGCCTTTTTGTAATCACCTTGAAAATCATTTTTTATAGAAGAGTAATATTCCATCATCTTCATGGACCACAACTGGTTCAGCCATTCCCTAACTGATGAGCGTTCACTCCTTTTCCAATTGTTTGCTGCCACAAAAAGAGCTGCTGCAAACATTTTTGCACACGTGAGTCCTTTTCTCTCCTTTATGATTTCCTTGGGATACAGACCCAGTAATGGAACCTCTGGATTAAAAGGTATGCATAGTTTTATAGCTTTTGGGCATAGTTCCAGATTGCATTCCAGAATGGCTGGATCATTTTACAACTCCATCAACCATGCATTAGTGTCCCAGTTTTCCCATATCCCCTCCAACATTTATCATTATCTTTTCCTGTCATCTTAGCCATTCTGAGAGATGTTACTTCAAAGTTATTTTAGTTTCCATTTCTCTAATCAATAGTGATTTAGAGCATTGTTTTTCATATAACTAATTTCATCATCTGAAAATTGTTTATATCCTTTGACCATTTATCAATTGATAATGACTTGTATTCTTATAAATTTGACACAGTTATTTATATATTTTAGAAATGAGACCTTTATCAGAAATACTTGCTGTAAATATTTTTTACCAGCTTCGTATTTCCCTTTTAATCTTGTATCTGTTGGTTTTGTTTGTGCAAAACCTTTTTAATTTAATGTAATCAACATTGTCCATTTTGCCTTTTATAATGTTCTCTAGTTCTTGTTTGGTCATAAATTCCTCCCTTCTCCAAAGATTTGATAGGTAGATAATCCTTTGTTCTTCTAATTTGTTTATGGTACTATCCTTTATATTCAAATCACATATTCATTTTGATATTTATTTTGATATAGGATGTGAGATGCAGATTTATGCAGAGTTTCTGATATATTATTTTCCAGTTCACCCATCAATTTTTGTCAAATAGTGAGTTCTTATTCCAGAAGTTGGAGTTTGGAGGTTTATCATATACTAGATTGCTATAGGCCTTGATTATTGTGTTGTGTTTATCTAATCTCTTTCACTGATCCACCACTACATTTCTTAGTTAGAACCAAATGGTTTTGATGACTGTTGCTTTATAATAGTTTTAGGTTTGATATTGCTAAGCCATCACACTTTGTATTTTTTTTCCACTAATTCCCTTGATATTCTTGACCTTTTGTTCTTCCAGATGAATTTTGTTATTATTTTTTCTAGTTCTATAAAATAATGTTTTGGCAGTTTGATTGGTATGGCACTGAACAAGTAAACCAATTTAGGCAGAATTGTCTTTTTTATATTAGCTGGGCTTAATTTAATTTAATATGAGCAACAGATATTTTTCCAGTTGTTTAGATCTGATTTTATTTGTGTGAGATGTTTCATAATTGTGTTCATATAGTTCTTGGGTTTGTTTTGGCAGATAAATCCCCAAATATTTTGTTTGTCTACAGTAATTTTAAATGGAATTTCTCTTTCTCTCTCTTGCTGATGGGCTTTGTCAGTAATACATGGAAATGCAGATGATTAGTGTAGGTTTATTTTATATCCTACAATTTTTCTAAAGTTGTGAATTGTTTCCAGTAGGTTTTTGGATGATTTTCTAGGATTCTCTAAGTGTATCATAATATCATCTGCAAAGAGTGATAGCTTTATTTCCACATTGCCTTTTCTAATTGCTTTAATTTCATTTTTTCTTATTGCTAAAGCCAACATTTCTAGTACAATGTTGAATAATGGTGGTGATAATGGGTAACCCTGTTTCACCTTTGAACTTATTGGGAATGCCTCCATCCACATTACAAATGATGCTTGCTGTAGGTTTTTGATAGATACTGCTTATTATTTTAAGATAGACTTCCTTTATCCCAAGCTCTCTAGTGTTTTTAATAGGAATGGGAGCTGTATTTTGTCAAAAGCTTTTTCTGCATCTATTGAGATTATCATATGGTTTCTTTTAGTTTTGTTATTGATATGGTCAATTATAGCAATAGTTTTCCTGATATTGAACTAGTCCTGCATTCCTGGTATAAATCCCACTTGGTCATAGTGAATTATCCTGCTGATATGTTGCTGTAATTTCTTTGCTAATATTTTATTTAAAATTTTTGCACCAATATTCATTAGGGAGATTGGTCTATAATGTTTTTTCCCTCTGTTTTGGCCCTTCCCAGTTTAGGTATCGGTGTCATATTTGTGTCATAGAAGGAATTTGGCAGTACGCCTTCTTTACCTATTTTTCTAAATAGTTTACATAGTATTGGAATTAATTGTTCTTTGGATGTTTGGTAGAATTCACTCATGAAAACACCTGGCCCTGGAACTTTTTTCTTAGGGAGTTCATTGATGACTTGATAGTTGAGCAAAATAGCTTCTAATTGTTTCTTTAATTTCTTTGTCATTGGTGGCAAGTTCACCCCTTTCATTTTTGATTCTGGTGATTTGGTTTTTTTTTCTTTCCTTTTTCTGATCAAATTAACCAAAGGTTTATCTATTTTATTATTTTTTTTCATGAAGCAAACTCTTAGTTTTAATAATTAGTTCAATAGTTTTCTTAGTTTCTATTTTATTAAACACTTTGAGTTTCGAAATTTCTAATTTGGTATTTATTTGGTGCTTTTTAATTTTTTTCTACCTTTTTTAATTACATGTTTAATTCATTAATCTCTTTCTCTATTTTATTTATGTAGCTATTTAGAGATATACAATTTCTTCTAAGAACTGCTTTGGCTGCATCCTATAGGTTTTGGTATGCTGTCTCATTATTGTCATTTTCTTGTATAAAATTATGAATTGTTTCTGTGATTTGTTGTTTGATGCACTCATTCTTCAGAATTAGATTATTTAATTTCCAAATTGGTTTTTAGTCTGTCTTTCCCTGACTTTTGAATCCAATTTATCATATTGAATATAATTTTTATTGCATTGTGGTCTGAAAAGGAAGCATTTACTATTTCTTCTTTTTTGCCTTTAATTGTGAGATTTTTTTGCCTTAATACATGGTCAATTTTTTTATTAAAGCTTTTTATTTATATAACATATGTATGGGTAGTTCCCCAGCATTGATCTCTACAAAGCTTTCCATTACAAATTTTAACCCCAGTCCCCTCCCCTCCCCTAGATGGCAAGAAGTCCACTACATGTTAATAATGTTGAAATACTTGACAAGTTGTGCAAGAAAAATCCTATCTACAAGGAAAAAAAAAAGAAAATCAGAGAAAGGAAACACAATGCAAGCAAACCTCAATAGCGAGCATGAAACTGTTATGTTTTGGTCCATATTTCATATCCCTCTCTCTGGGTGTATATGGTTTTCTTCAGTGAACAATTGGAACTGGTTTGAGACAATTCTTTGTGGCAGAGAGCCATGTACATCAGAATTGATCATCATGTAATATTGTTGTTGATGTGTATAATGATCTCCTGGTTCTGCTTGTTTCACTCAGTATCAGTTCATGCAAGTCCCTCCAGGCCTCTCTGAAATCATCCTGCTGGTCATTTCTTACAGAACAATAATATTCCATAACATTCATATGCCATAATTTATTCAGCCACTCTCCAATTGATGGGAATCCACTCAGTTTCCAGTTTCTAGCCACTACGGAAAGTGCTGCAACAAACATTCTTGCACATGTGGGTCCCTTTTTCTCCTCTAAGATCTCTTTGGCATATAGGCCCAATAGAAACACTGCTGGGTCAAAGGGTAAGCACAGTTTGATAACTTTTTGAGCATAACTCCAAATTACTCTCCAGAATGGTTGGATCCGTTCACAGTTCCACCAACTATGTATTAGTGCCCCAGTTTTCCCACATCCCCTCCAACATTCATCGTTATCTTTTCCTGTCATTTTAGCCAATCTGACAGGTGTGTAAGTGGTACCTCAGAGTTGCCTTAATTTGTATTTCTCTGATCAATAGTGATCTGGAGCAACTTTTCATATGACTAGAGATGGTTTTAATTTCATCATCTGAAAATTGTCTGTTCATATCCCTTGACCACTTATCTATTGAGGGGTGGCTTGAATTCTTATATATATGAGACAATTCTCTATATATTTTAGAAATGAGGCCTTTATCAGAACCACTAAATATAAAGATGATTTCCCAATTTGATGCTTCCCTCCTAATCTTGTCTGCTTTAGTTTTATTTGTACAGAAACTTTTTAACTTAATATAATCAAAATTATCTATTTGGTGTTCAATTAGGAGTTCCAGATCTTCTTTGGATATAAATTTATTCCATCTCCACAGGTCTGAGAGGTAAACTATACTACGTTCCTCTAATTTGCTTACAATATCACTCTTTATATCTAGATCATGAACCCATTTAGATCTTATCTTGGTATGGGTCAAGCCCTAATTTCTTCCACACTAGTTTCCAATTTTCCCAGTAGTTTTTGCCGAATACTGAGTACTTATCCCAAAAGCTGGGGTCTTTGGGTTTATCAAACACTAAATTGTCAAAGTTATTGCCTAGATTGTCCTGATAACCTATCCTATGCTATTGATCGACTG
>JAJPUD010003361.1:228692-253738 GCA_023553655.1 Myrmecobius fasciatus | reverse complement strand
AAAAAAAAGTTTTTGCAAAGGTCAATGTAGAAAAATCACTCATATGTTTTGTAAATAAAAAGCTTTATTAAAAAAAAAGAGAGAGAGAATTATGCCATTTAAGCACAAATTTTCAAAGGTCCTACAAAGTTAAAAGGATTTTAGGCACTGTCCAAGTAACTGATTTATATGACTGACTCCAGAGGACCAGCTTAATTAAGTTCATAGAGGTTTGACTTGGATTTTTCACAGGATGATGGGTTGTTTTTGTTTTTTCAGTCACACTATCCTTACAGACCTTCTTACTTACCTAGGACCTTAGATTTGGAGCTGAAAATAACCTTATAGATCATCTAATCTAAACTCCTCAATTACTGAAGTAGAAATGGGGAGGGGGGTTAAATTATAGCAGGATATCAATATGCACCAGTGCAAGGAGTACCCACACTGACAAATTAACTCCTTGAACTTTTGAAGTATTTCATGCTGTACAGTTCAAAGTCCAAAGAATTTAATCTTCATATTATTGAGTTTCCACAAATACTTAGTATTGCCCACAGAACTAAATGTTCAGAAACCAATTGGGAAATCTAAAATTACTACAAAGACCAAACAATTGGTTAATGCTGTAAAACTTTTAGAGCATTTGAATACCTGCAAATTCACACTCATCTTCTTGGTATGTACCAAAGTCAAATCACATAGATGAAGAGTATTTTGTTGAAATATTATCTGTTATTAACTTTTATGGTTACCAACCAACACAGAAACACTATCAGGAACTTGACAGGAAAAGCTTGCTAAATGTCTATGCAAATTAATCCTGACTAATTAGTATTACTCACACTCCTAGTTACCTGCAGCAATTGGTGGAATGGTTTCAGGAATTATTCTTCTAGAAACCAGGGCAGGGATGGGGAGTGGAAACCAGGGGAGGAGATGGCATTTATCAAGAAACAAATTCTCCATTAACCTTGCCCAGACAATCCAATTATATGTCAGATCATATCACAAATTCCCTTATGTCCATAACTAGCTCATTAGCCACAAAGGCATTGTATATGGAATGCTATTCTCTACAGGATGTGGTCTGATGATTCTAGCCATGCAGTGAAAGTGATGAGTTACTCTGGGTTTCATTCATGGCTGTGTCATAGAGTTCATAACTAAGTCACTCTCCACCAAATAAATGTATTAGGAACCTCTTACCAAGACTGACTTCTCAGGTCAGATCCTATCTTCCCTTTCTCATACCAAAGATCTAAGTCATCCTACCACTTCCCTTTGCTCTCAAGCTACTTCTTTCCTGCCAGACACCCCCCACCCCACCCCAGTCCTCCTTAAATCCTCCAGCCAAAGTTACACCTTCCTGTCAGATAGGGAACAATCTGTTCAATGCTCCAAAAAGAGCTGCTGCCCTCCCTTGTCTGGTCTTGCTTTCTTTAGACACAATGAGACACAATAGCTGTGAAAGAATTGATGCTGTGGGTCTACCCATTACATCTGTTTCTAAGACATTATTAAGACAACATGCCCTTTTTATGCAGGAAGGATAAAATCATGCTTACTTAATGATTCCTGAAAACTGTTTTCAGCCCCTAGGGAAAGGATGTCATATAAATAAAATATAGTATTATTATTAAATCTTAAATCATAAGCAGAATGGCCATCTGTCTGAAATAATGTAAAAGAAATTCCTATTCAGGTACTATTTGTGTTGAGCTAGATGCCTTCTGTGGTCACTTCTAACTCTGAGATTCAATCCATGGACCTAGATTCAAATCTTTGAAACAGTTATGTAGCACCTCTGTAACAGTGTAACTTTACCTTACTGGGGCTGTTTCTTCATGTATTAACTAAAGAAGCTATATTAGATGGCTTCTTAGGGTCCTTTATCTCTAATTCTGTAACATTAAGACTTGGTGGCTTACAAAACACAATATACATTGACAAAATCTATATAGTGGTGGAGCAGACACATTTGAGATTTGTTTTTAATGATTCAAAATCTAAAATCTTTGAAATATTTTAAAGAAAGAATAGTTTGAAGGTCTTATTAAGCCTACCTTTTCACTAGTGGATTTCAAGATATGCATCGATGCCCCCCAGAATATTCAGAATATTCTTATGTCATTCATTGAGAAAGCAGAATGACATAATATAAAAAGCAGAAAATTTGGTATTAGAGCATCTTGATTTGAATCCTGGCACTGACACTGACTACTTATGTGATCTTGAGTAACCACTTAACCTTTCTAGGCCACATATGCAAAATGAGAAGTTTATACTAACATACATTTCCAGTCCCTTGTAGCTTTAAATCTATGATTCTATGAAATTATCATTCTTGGGAATAAGTCCTGTAGTACCATTATCTTTTTCAGAGTAAAAGTCAGAAACAGTGAGCATAAGTACCAGATTTCTGGGATAGGCTGAGGAAGCAGCATTTTCTAAAATCCAGGGAGAGTGTCTTGCGGCCTCATGAATTCTATCTCTTCCAGTTGCTATAATTCTTGGAAATAATTGATTCAAAGTCAGCTAATGTTAGTGCAAAATGGAGACCAGAAATGGAAAGAGCTGGATAATATCCATTAGGCAATCCTACTTTCTTTCCCCACATGTCAAAAGAAATGAGGAAGTAGTCCCCTTTGAGAAAGCAGCCTGCTTACCTATCCTGTTTATTTCTGGGCTCAATGGTGCACATAATTCAGTAATCCCCTCAAACTTTCCCCATTGGAAATGCAAATCAATGAAAGGCAACGGCATCTGAGTGGTATGGGAGGCTCAGCTGTCAGACCCTCTTAAGCCTTTTGCTCAGAGCACCTACCAAAGCAGAGGAGGGTTCTGGCTCTCTTGGCCTGGCAAGGTTGCTTTCTTACTGATTTCACAATGTTCCTCCTCAGGCATTAAACTTGCTTCTGGATGAATTCCAGAACTGTGTCTCTGGAGATCAGCTAGCTGCCAGAGAAGAACAAGAATACTTATACATCCTCAGGAAAAGAAACGAGGAGACTTTCTTCGTATTTATTTATTTATTTGTTCATTTATTGCAGGAATTCAAGCAGTCCAGGGAGTGACCTTCAAGACTGGAGTGAGAGCTTTGGGGACCATGAAGCCAGCAGCTTGGCAGGAAAACATCCAATTCTCAGACAACTTCCATTTCAGGGACACTCCCAAGTTTAACCCAGTCCTTGAGAATCCTTTTCCCTAACTGATTAAAACTCATCAACTTTAGCTAATGAAGCTGTCTTACTGCCATTAGCTTAAAAACAGAGGGACAAGAAGGATTTTTTAAGGAGCCTACAGCTCACCAAGGAAAGCTGGACCTGAGGAGTACATAAATGAGAGTCTACCCTTAAGTGCCAAAAGGGCTGAGCCGCAGGGTTAACAGTTTTGTGGGAGCATGCCTTATCAAGGCAGCCTGCAGGGCATTTTGCACTCCTTGTTTCCCCTACACAGGATGTGGGTGCTTTGGATTTCCTATAAAAAAGAAGACATTGGCATCCTGAACACTGGAAATACATGCACTGTTTTCTTACCAAATGTCATTAACCATTTATGAGTTAATTGTTGCTTGGGACTCCCCTTGCCTCTGCTGATTGTCCCTGCTTGACAGTTGTAAATGACTCTTTCATCAATGAAGCAGATCTGGCTGCCACATTCTGCTTGATGGCAGACTAGTTCAATAGCAAATGGAAAGCAGAATGCTCTAATGAATAGAGAGACAACCTTAAAGAGATTCAGACCTGAGCTCAAATCTTGACTTTGATACATTGACTTTTAATATATCATGGGTTAGCTAGGTCATGAAATGTATAGAGCGCTGGTTCTGAAATCAGAAAGACCCATCTTCTTAAGTTCAGATCTAGTCTCAGACATTTACTATCTGTGTGACCGTGGTCAGGTCACTCTACCCTGTCTGCCTTAGTTTCCTTACTGGAGAAGAAAGTGGCAAACCACGCTAGCATCTTTGCCAAGAAAACCCCAAATGGGAGTCATGAAGAGTTATACAGGAATAAAACCATTGAAGAACAATTCCTGGACAATTCTCCAAGACTGTAAATTACAGAGCAGGTGCAAATCTCAGTTGGTGCAAGGAGTTTTCTCAGTCAGTTTCCTTCTCCAGTGAAATCAACAGGTCTAAACCAAAAGAAGAACTACAAAAATTCTATTTGGTGGTAAGCTATTTGCTGAAGAAAGAGAGGTCTTGACCCAGATCAGAAGCTTCTTGGAGGCAGTGGCGAAGCCTCATTGAATGTTGTGTCTCCCCACATTTAGCATTGCTCTATGGTCAGTGCTTAATGATGCTGATGTCTAAAGTGTTGTATACTAGAAAGAGCACTGCATTTGCTGTCAAAAAGTATATGTTCATTGGTTCAGTTGTGTTTCTTTTTGGACCCATTTGGGATTTTCTTGACAAAGATACAGGAATGCTTTGCAATTTCTTTCTCTAGCTCTGTTTACAGATGAGGAAACTGAGGCAAAGTTTAGTAATTTGCCCAGAGTCACACAGACAGTAGGTGTCTAAGATCAGATTTGAACTTGGGAAGACTCATTTTTCTGACTCCAAGTCCAGCACTTTGTGCAATATGGCGCTACCTTAGCTGCTCTAAGTCTAGGTAAGGACCATTTGTGATAACCGTGAAACAGATAAGAACACTAGAGCTGGATCTGAGTCACAGCTTTCTTATTTTCTATTCATGCAACTATGGAAATGTCTCTTATTTTTCTCTGAGTCTCACTTTCCTTATTTCTAAAGTGGATATAATAATATCCATTTAAATGTGAGCTGTTACTGTTCTCCAGCCATTCAGGTCTTTGGATAAGAAATCACATCCAATCAAGAGGGTAAAAATAGTTGTTTGGGGGAAGGAATAGTGATGCAGCTCATAAGAGAAACTACTGGAAAGGTATGAAGAGATTTCAGGGGCTATATAAGAGTTGCTAGTAACATGAATTTCATGTCAACAAATAGAGGAGAGAGACCTTTCAAGGAGAATGAAGTCTCCTCCCTTACTGACATCTTCCCTTCTCCCCATTCCCAGTGATTCTCTTGTGGATTCATGAACTTATCAATGTGGCTATTTCCTCCACAAGTATAGATTACAATTCATCTGCATAGGTATAGACCACAATTCATCCCAATTTCTTATCCTATGCCATTCTTTTCTGTGTTATCCCCAGTAATCCCCCATAGGTGATCTACCCATTTCTCAGATCCCTCTTTCAAATCTTCCTTTTACATTTCAGTGGTACCACTGGAACACTTTAGCTGTCCATTTATCTTTTCCCTCTGCTCTAAAATCAGTCCATCTCTTTTTCTGATTATACATTTCTTTCATCATAATAATAAGCACTTCTATCTCTATCCTATTATAAATCTAGAAATTCAGTTTGGTCACAATACTAAAACCAGCTTTAAACAAAGAAGCAAACCACAAACAAAATCAACCACCAAGGATATCTATTATTATTTTGCTCTGAATTGACTCCAATACTCCAATATTTTTAAAACATGGAGAAACTTCCAATTGATTGATCAACATGACTTTTCTTTAAACCACTTACTATGTGACAGATTCTATGCTACATGCAGGTATACAAAAGTAAAGCAGTCTCAGACTTCAAGGAGCTTACATTCCACTGTCAGGATATTAGGGAAATTTAAAATGTCCACGGATAATAATATACAAAACACATACAAAGTTATTTGGAAGGGAAATGAGGATTAACAATTAATGAAAAATGAGGAAGGACTCCTAGATAAGTGGTACTTGCTATGGATCATTTTACTTTGCATCTATTGTTCTTCCTGTTTTGAAACAAGATGCCCCTTCCACGATAAGCTTATCACCTCTGAACTCACTACCATGCTGCTAATTCAATCCTTGACTGATACCACTTCTCTCAGATTCTTTTCCCTCTGATTAGAGAGCTGTAGGACAGATCATCAAATACCTCCCAATGCCTTCCTTAATAGAGGTCAGAATCTGGCCTCTGAGTTCATTTCACTTTGCTTCTGCTGTAGTGTTTGGTTTCAAATCCATGGAACACGATGTCCTTGCACTGACTAACTCCTGGATACTGGTACTGGAGTGCCTGACCATATTTTTCTGCCTCTTTTAGTGTGCTGTCTCCTCCGTTAGATTTTAAATTCCTCGAGGTCAAGAATTGCCTTTCTTCTTATTTGCTTCTCTGTTAAATGAGGAGATTGAATTAAATGACATCTCAGATCCCTTGATCAATGGCTCTGAGATCTTCTAATGACTTGTGCCAAGATTGACTGACAATATCAGAACTGAAACATAGCTTTCTATAGTCAATTTAAATGCTCCTTCTCTTATAGCACTTTTGCTGTTTCATTTAAATAATTTTTACAGGTGAATTAGTTCCATTGATAAATAGCCAAGAAGGCATCTCTGGCTTCATCCAGCTGAGCAGAGTTTAAACAGCAGACAAAGCACTAGTCAGCAAATCCGAAGACAAATGTATTTTTCTGATTGAGAGTGATCACCTTTGCAGTCCAAAGGAAGGTACCCAGGCCTGCAGCTGTGCTGCTGCCAAGAGCAGAAGGGTGAACTATAGGACCTCTTACTGTCCCTTTCAATCTTGAGATTCTATGGGCAAATATGTTCAGAATCTTGTGGCCATGTGGCAGTATAAACCAAGGCTGTTGGCAGTTTCTGAGTCTTTCAGCTATTTTTCCCAGAAGTTTTTTCCTCTCAAGCTGTAAACTTCCATTTCAAACCATTAGAAGAGAGGGTAAGAAGGAAGTTGAGGGTAGGAAGTAGGAATGAGGCTGTTCTACCAGGAAAAAGTTGAGAAGTTGGGGATAAGAGCCTCTTGGGCAGTTTGCAAGAATGGTGTTTGATGTGGGTATGGGATGTTATAGGACTAGAGACAGTTTATGTATACCTGTAGCTCTATTCACCAATTAAGCTATGACTCAGGCCAGGTGCACACTTAATACTCAGTTCAGGTTCAAGGAAACACAGCCAGCTTTTAACTCATTTGGACTCCTAATCTTGGCAGAACTTGACAAATTAGACCGACTGTGTGGCTATAGCAAAATCCTGAGCAGGTGAGTTTTGGTTGGATTCTGGTTTCATTATGTAATAATCTTTTTGACACATGTGATAATGAGTAATAATATCCTTAAATTGTGACTAAGGGAGATTATCGTCCTATCTTTAAGAATCAAGCATTTCCCAACTAGATGGCATTTTAAAAGCTCTCAAACTTTCCTGTTCCTCCCTCTACTCAAGTCCCTTTTAAATTATTTTTAAACTGTATTTTCCATTTTCTTTATTATTACTACAATCACTAACAAACACATTTTTACATATAAGAAAAACAGGAAAAAGGATTATATAAGAAAACTGAACTTTTTTATATAGAGCATAGTTTATATGTGAACATATATATCTGTACATCTACATAATGCATGTGTTTTTATACCTATATATTTTTATATACACATGCATGTATATATGTAAACATATAAAAACATAACTATAAAACAATAACAATATTTATATGCATATTACGTTTAATTTAACAAGTTAGTAACAAAGCAAGGAACCTGAGGGGGAAATTTCCAGAGTCGAAGAGTACAATTGAATGTCCCTGTGAGCCAATTTTTTATAGACTAAAGAGTTTTTGCCAGTTACTGTTAATATGATCCCCTGGGGAATGGAAGCTTTACTTTGCTTTGGAGGAGAAAGAAATGCAATATGGTTGGGATGTAAGTAATTAATGTATATAATTAGGCTGATTCTGAATTACATGCTGGCAAATGTTGGATTTCAGAGTATAAAGGAGAAAAAAAGACTATCCCTATTCACAATTATATCCAAATACCCTTATAGTCAACTAAAAGACTCTTTCCTAAATTGATCTATAAGGTTTTAGCCAACAAGTTTCCAAACAACAAGGACAGAGACTAGACCTATGATTTTATTAGTATAGGGAACTACTGGAGGAAGAAACTCCCTTTATGAATTCAGGTCAGCTCCTGTTCCCAGAGTTTTAGAGAGTTGCCTAGATTAGAAAACTGAAAAGTTTAGAAATTTATTCAGGATACTAGAGCCAGGAGAAATCAGAGACCAAATTTGAACCTAGATCATCTTGGCTTTGAAGCCAGTTAGTTTTCTGTCTACTTTATCACATTCCTCCCTCTCCTGAAAATATCTATGGTAACATAATTTAAAGACTATAACTCATGCGTTTTATAAATCAAATGGCTCTGATTTATTTCTTCCCCCTCTCTCTTTCCTTGCCTCAATTTTCCATTGACCTCAGTGGAGAGACTGATTGGGGTAGCAAGGTACAATGGATAGAGCATCAGCCTAGAATCAGGAGGAGTTGAATTCAAATCCAGCTTCAGATACTTACTAGATGTGTGATCATCCTGGGCAAGTCATGAGAAAGAGAGAGACAGAGACAGAGAGACAGAGACAGAGACAAAGACAGAGATTTGCATATTTATATAAGGGGCTAGTCTTACCCAGGGGAGAAAAATGGGGTGTTCAGGGGATAATCAGAACCCCTTGCTCTCAAGAAGCCTACAATCTGATCAAGAAGGCAAGGCATGTACACAGTCTAGATCTGCCACCCACAAACAGATGGATATGTTAATTTCCTACCCAAATGAGGGGGAGTTCTGAGCCCCCCCACACACACACACAGAGCCAAAGAAGAGCTATATCTCAGAATCATATCTGTCCACTGTATAAAGATTAAACAGCCAAAAACAGAAATCTATGAGATTCATGACAGCGTGTATCCCTCCCTCCACCTGAATTCCACCTGTGTGGAATTCAGAGTTCATTCTTAAGTTACTGAATTATGTGAAGGTCTAAAAACCACAAAATTTATTCATAGAAATGCTCCCATATCAGTTCCCTGGCATCCTGTAGGTGTGGTGATTTACTGAATAAACTTCATACCAAACCCAACATCTCTCATCATCTCTGAACAGCTGCATGACCTTTTCACAACCACAGAGGTAGACTCCTGACTATCTCTTAAATTGTAATCTTTAAGGAATGAGATGAGTTACTAGTCCCTTTTGAGATATACTTTATGATTTTCCCCTCTTATAATAATGTTAAAAGGAGAAGGTTCTTTTTGTTCTGACAGTTTCAACAAGTGATCTACAACTATGGCACCAAAATATGAGCAGAATGATTAGGAAAAAAAAAACCTTGCTGCAGATAGACAAATACCAACAGCAACAATTAAAAAAAAAAGGCACAGACAGCGCTGGTTTTTTACAATGTTTCATGAGGAGAGAAAGCATTCTTTATATAGTAACATATTCAAGTTTCTAATAATCTGGAATACAAATGTTTATTAAAGATAAGAGAGGAAGACAGGACCTCAGAAGACAAAGGTCCAATGACAAAACTTTCTGTCAGAAGGATATCTATATGGCTTAAGAATTAAAATCTCTCAGAGTACAATTCACCTCCCAAGACAATGAGGCTAATAAATGGGAGACAATAACTTTAGGTCAGAATGTCCTTCATTCCTAAAGTATTGGCCAAAGATAGTAATTTCATTACAAATTTGAAATTTCATTTCAAATGCTTTCACCTAAAACTATAATGGAGAATTTTAGCTCAGAGAATAAGGACCATAAATTATACTGGGAACAAACTGAACAAAAGAGCAACCTTATTGAGAGGAAGACTAAGATACTGACCATGGTAGGCATCTAGATCATGGAATATTGTCAGCAAGCATTTATTAAGTGCCTGCTATGTGCCATGGATAGTGTGAAAGCATGAAGCTGGAAGGGCTTTGGGAGTTAGGATGGCTGGGGGGGCAGGAGGGAAAGAGGTGGTCACCCCATCAATCTCCACATCTCTCTTATACACACAAAGTTGTATGTAGACATAGAACGACAGCTAGGTTGCAAACCTGGGTGATAAGAAGGATGGTAAACCATTGACAGTAAGAGAAAAATTAGAAAGAGGAGAGAGTTTGAGAAAGAAGATAATGAGCTCAATTTTAGACAGGTTAAGTTTAAGATATCTACTGGGTGCTCAGTCGACCCTTTAAAGTGCTATAAATATAAAGAAAAGCAAAAATAAACAAAGCCCCACCATTCCCTGTTCCCAAGGTGCTCAAACAACTTAGGAACAAACCAGATATTTACAGGATCAATTGGAAGTAATCTCAAAAGGAAGGAATTAAGATTAAGAAGAGAATCTCTAGGAAAAGCTTGCAAAAAAAAAAAAAAAAGAAACTTTGGTACTTTAGGTGTAAAAAGACTGGAAAAGTGGGAAGAAACCAAGTTTTGAGGCCTTTAAAAGCTAAATAGAGGATTTTGTATTTTATTTTGGAGGCAACAGGAAAGAACTGGAATTGTTTGAAGTGAAAGTGGCAAGGGAGAGAACAAAATTAAATCAGATCTGGGCTTTAGGAAGATCAACATAACAATTGAGTGGTATAAAGATTAGAGTATTGGTCCTGAACTCAGAAAAACCCAAGTTCGAATCCTGTCTCAGACACTTACTAGCTGTGTAAGTCACCTAACCTCTTTTTTGCTTGTTTCCTCACTAAAAACTGAAGATAATAATAGCACCTACCCCCAGCTTTGTTGTGAAAATCTAATGAGATGGTAATTGTAAAGTTTGAGAAAGAAGATAATGAACTCAATTTTAGACAGGTTAAGTTTAAGATATCTACTGGATATCTAGTACTAGAGGTTTACTAGGTAGTTGTAGAGGAGCTATCAAGAATTGAATCCCAAATGGTCATTGTACTGAACATAATTCTTATAGACTTCAATGTTCTTGGTTTTAAAATGTTGTCTTTGCATGAATTGTGAGTCTGATCACTTGATTTTTTTTCATTAATTTAACAAATACTTTTAACTTGTTCATATTAAAAATCCTGCTGTTACAGTACAAATGGTTCTGATTCTGTTTATCAGATACATCATTAGTTCACATTTCTTTATGTGCCTCTTTGAAATAATCTATTTCCTCATTTCTTACAGCTATTCCCTCATATTTATATACCACAATCATTCCCTGGTTGATAGGTATTCCTTTAGTTTCCAGCTTTTTTACTATCAGATCTATGGATAGAAGAAAATTTCATGACCAAACAAGAAATAGAGAAGATCACAGACTATAAAGTGAACAGTTTGCATAACAAAAATAAAAAGTTTTTGCATAAACAAATCCAATAAAGCTAAGATTGAAAGAGAAATAATTACCTGGTGGAGTATGGGGAGGAAATTACATGTTTCTCTGATAAAGATCTCATTTCCAAGAAATATATGCAAAGGATCTGTTGCTAAGAATAAGAACCATTCTCTAACCAATAATTGGCATAAGATATGAAGAGACAGTTCTCTTTTTTATTATTTTTTAGTAAAGCTTTTTATTTACAATACATATGCATAGGTAATTTTTCAACATTGACCCTTGAAAAACTTTCTGTTCCAAATTTTTCACATCTTCCCCCTATCCCCTACTCTAGATGGCAGGTAGTCCAATACATATTAAATATGTTGAAATATATGATAAATCCAATATGTATATACAAATTTATACAGTTATCTTGCTGCACAAGAAAAATTGAATCTAGAAAGAAAAAAAAACCTGAGAAGGAAAACAAAATGCAAGCAAACATCAACAGAAAGGGTGAAAATGCTATGTTGTGGTCCATACTCAGTTCCCACAGGCCTCTCTCTGGGTGTAAATGACTTTCTTCATCACTGAACAATTAGAACTGGTTTGAATCGTCTCATTGTTGAAGAGAGTCATGTCCATCAGAATTGATCATTGTATAATCTTGCTGTTGCCATGCATAATGATCTCCTGATTCTGCTCATTTCACTTAACATCAGTTCATGCAAGTCTCTCCAGGCCTCTTTGAAATCATCCTGCTTGTCATTTCTTATAAAACAATAATATTCCATAACATTCATATACCATAATTTATTCAGCCATTCTCCAACTGATGGGCATCCACTCAGTTTCCAGTTTCTTGCCACTACAAAAAGGGCTGCCAAAACATTTTTGCACATGTGGGTCCCTTTCCCTCCTTTAAGATGAAGAGACAGTTCTCAATGGAAGAAAGCCAAATTACCTATAGCCCTATGAAAAAAATGCTCCAAATCAACACTAATTAAATAAATCTGATTCTCCTTTTCATGCTGCTTTATTCTCTGTTCTTGAGAATGCAAGATTGATGTGTATAAAAAAGGGGAAGAAAAACCATTATATCCCTTTTCAAGGTCCCACCTTTATCTAGAATTGTATACAAGAAAACTGAAAACAGTTTGCAAGCCACCCGAAATAGTGCTCTGGTCTTGTAAGACATCTGACAGAAGGGATCTTACCACGCAATGCTTTATGTACATAAAAGAAGTTGCATATATGGTAGAGACACATAGAAGCCTTCTGAGCACAGCATAAATATATGTCATGGATCCTAGGTCAGGATTTAAGATCCTTGGGAAAAGAGGGAGGGGCTACCTAATAGAAACTTCTAAGTAATACTTCTCTCACTGCACTCAAAACACAATTGATTCCACCCAGTCCCATATACATAATTTTAGTTAAGAAAAAAAAAAAAGGTGTGTATATTTTATATATATATATATATATATATACATATATATAAACACACAAAGATATAGCTCTCTCTGTGTGTGTAAACATATACAGATATACATTTTCAATTTCTGAAATGACTATATATGATATTGAATACTTTATTACTCTAGAATTATTGCTCTAATTATCCAAGTCATATTTTGATTATTACTGTACCTTTAATACAACCCCGTGGCCACAGACATTTTCTAAGTAAGTCTGGCCACAGACATTTTCTAAGTAAGCCAGTGCTAGATGTCACATTCCCTCAAAAGTCAGGGCATCAAGTAGAATCATTTTTAATGGAGGGAACCCATTACCAGCTTATGCCACAAGTCTGGATGTTCAAAAGAGCATGGGCCAGGGAGGATAGCATTCCTTCCATTCTTTGATACTTCAATAGATCTCTGATCTCCTTGATGTGGCTACTCAGGATAGTAATACCTCTTTTACAGCTTTCATCTGCAAATAGTAACATTACCTGGCTCCCTTTCAGTTGTGAAGGAATTAGATGCTCAGAATCATCATGTGATGTCTCTGTTGCCAGTGTTACCTCCTTATTGCCAAGTGACAAGTCCACATCTGATCTGATAAACTGGAGGAATGTTCAGGCTCCTTTTGCAACTTGGTTCCCTGCGTCAGCCTTATGTTTGAATTCAATTCAATCCAAAAAGTATTTATTAAACCCCTATTATGCACAAAACATAGTGCTAGATACTGAGCTGAGGAGACCAATAGAGAGCAGATTTATAATTTCATTAATAGGGAGAACACCCAGGTGGAGAAACTCCCTCTTCCACAATGTACCTTCTTTATAATTTAGAGATTTGCCTAGAGCACTGAGTTAAATGACTTCCCCAGAGTGACATAGTCAGAATGTGTCAGAGGCAACAATCAGGTCTTATCCACTATACCTCAATTACTTTAAAAAAGTTATCTCTGCCCTAGTGGATTTCACCTTCTAGTTCTATATTTCTGGCTTCTTTGTTAAGTATTTATAATTAGATATCATGTAAAGTCTATGTAAATGTGTATGAGAGAGAGAATATGTTCTTTTTTTATAACACACAGTAACAACATACATTTCTTTGTGTTGGTTCCTTTCAATGTAATATCTTTGCAAACAGATCTAACTCTAATGTTCTAATGAGTGCATGATTCCTACCATTAAGGCATCCTCTTTCCAATGATGCAGACATCACAGCCTATCCCTGCCTGCCCTATTGTTGCCCATACCCTCTATCCCCCATAAATTTAACAGAGAATATAACCCAATCTTTTGGAGATCTTCCTTGAGTTTTCTTTACATAGGAGGAACAACAGTGGACAAATGGGTGTTTCATCAGTTTTCATTTATATTTGCCAGGTAACCATCCCATCTATCTTTTGAGCTAGCATTTTTTTTTTTGATGACATATATTTCACCACCCCTCCTTTATAATTCCTTGTTTGTAATATATGGCATCCCATCCACACTTAGCATGTTCCTTTCCATTGCTTTTTGTATTGAGGTTGGGAAGGGATTATTAATTCTCAGGATTGAAGGTAAATCTACATATTGATGGATGAACACAATGAATTGTCCACCCAAGTACATATCACAGCTTGAACAAAAGGCATTTTTGAAATGTTTGGTTTTTCCTGTGTGAGTAATTAGGTAAAACTCTTAAAAGCAATTTTGGATGACATTTACCAAGGGTGTCTGCAATGCTCTGAAGGGAGATGCAATCATCACAACATCATCCACAAACAGGAGCATGTGGAGGACTTCATCATATACATGGAATACTTATTCAACTTGAACTCTCCCTCCATCTCTTGAATGACCATGGAAATAACCTCTGACAAGTGTACAACTCCATGTTTTGTACCCTGCAGGAAAGTAATGATTATGGGGCCATCAAACAATATGATCTTTTATATCTTTTGAGAAATCTTGCATAATTTTGGCATGTGAATAGGACATACCTTGTTGGAAGAGTGCCTTTAAGTTTGTTTTTTTTTTTTCTGAATCAAGTGCTTCCTATAGTTTAAAACAAAACAAAATAAAACAGAAAATATGGTAGGAGCTTCTATTCTCTATATCTTTATAGTCTATTATATATTTTTGATGGTGAACATGTGGTCTCCTGTGGCATATCTCTTTGAGATGTCTATCTAGCTGTTTTAATACCCTTATCAAGGTTTCCCTTACTGCAAGAATACATTATTTTTGTAAAAATTTTACACAGATGAGAAAACGGGAATATGGGTCGGTGGTAATTGATTTTTTATTCATCCCTCACCCTTTAATTTTTTTAAATAAAAATAAGATATGAGATTTCCCCCCATATGCTTTATATCTTTTCATTTTCATCCTTTTTTCATTCATTTCATTTACCTTAAGAATGAATTACCCTGTGCCTTCAAAATTGTGTTTCCCCCAACTCAGACCTCAAATGAGGTCTTACCTCATTTGCCCTTACTTGTTCTAGTCTAACTGTTCCTCCCATCTTTATTTACCTTAGGGCCATTTCCACATCTTTTAGAAACACAGTCAAAATTTTGTCATTAAGATATAGTTGTCATGATTCTGGTATTGTTGTTGGTATGTTGGTACATAAAAATGTTTTTCCACCATCAGCTTTCTTTCTGGTCTCATCCTTAAATCACCACAGACCCAATCAATAAACAAGGGCTTATTAAGGACCTACTGATGTAACATGATTTTTGTGGTGTCCTGATTTTAGGGGAACTTCTAACAATAAGTGAAGAAATCCTAAATCTTCTGGTTTTTTGAGTCTGCTTCAAGGGCAGTATTGAATCTAAGTCCAACAATCTCTCTGATTTTGAATAAGGCCACTCCTCAATTCATTGCTGACTGTCTAATAGCTTCTGGCCCCAGGAGAAAACTCCTGAGACAATAGTAATAATCTGGTCAAAACCAAAATTCTATCCTATCTATGAGCCATAGAATTAGTATACCAATATTAAAAAGCTGGATAAATATGTCTCCTTGCTTCTGTTTCTCTGCTGAATTCCCTTTCAATTCAGTCTGCTTTCATTTAAATTACATTAAATTTTGCCCCTTGACTAAAGGATGGGTTCAAGCCTGCAAATTCTTTTGAGACACCTCAGGACACCGGTCTGGGATCCCAAATTTTTGGAGTCCCCCTTTCCCAACCTCAACACTACCATGTTCCCAGCACTGTAATAGGTACCAGAGATGAAAAAAAAAACCAGTCCTGAAACACTTCCCTATTATTAAAAAGCTCACATTCAGTAGAGGAAGACATTTAAAAGTACATATAAAATATAAACAGGGTAATGTTGGGTGTGGAGGAGGTGGAAGTGAGGGGTAGGAAGGCTGGGGTGGGAGAGTGGAGGGCTATATACCCTCATCATCTTATGCCTGGATTGCATAATAGCCTACTGGTTGGTCTTTCTACCTTAAATCTCTCCCTTACTCCAAGTGTATCCACCACTCAAAAGTCAAAAGAATAGAAGCACAGAGGCTAAGTAATTTGTGCAGAGTCATGAAGATGGTATTATAGGGGTTAGGTAGCACAATGGACAGAAAGCTGGACTCAGAAAGACCTAAGTTCAAATTTGACCTCATATACTTACTAGCTGGATAAGCCATTATGAGGAATTAACTGAATGAAGACACACACTCTCGTAGGAATATAGCCTTAAACTATATCTTAATTGTGATTTGAGACTTTATAATAACAAATAGAACTATAGCTAAAAGTTGCAGGTGTTTGTCCCCTCTTATTTTCCCATAACCTCTTAATTACCATTTAAATATTTCTTTTAAAGGTGATGATGGTTTTGAATTCTCTTATCCCAGGTTATCTGCTTGAACAGCAGTTCTCTAGGAAAACCTAAATTAAGAATTTATTATTATTGACTTGTATTCTTTTGTTTCTGGGTTAGATTTTCATGATTAGAATATAAGCCTGCACTCTCCCAAACAATGGGAGAAAAGGCCAGCCTGGGCAGGATTGGGGGTTTTGGGGGCTTCAGGGGCTTCTGTGTTCAGGGTATTTAATCTGTGCAGTTTATGATTTGTACTTCTTTGCTGACAAACACCTTGTCAGATGGAAGATGCCCTTTCTTGGGAGATCATAATAAACCCCTTTTTGCTTTTTCTTACTCTGAGAGTCTCTGATTGTTTTTGTGGACATTACTGTCCTACACACCTGGACAATGAAAGGAATAGCTCAAAAGAAAATATGATGGAGGAAAAATACAATTAATAGTCAATTATATCTGTAAATGTGAATGAGATAAATTTACTATAAAACAGAAGAGGTAAAGAATGAATCAGAAAACAGGATGTAACAGTAGGATGTCTAAAATAAATAAATAAAACATTTGAAACAAAGGTTCATATGCAGTTAACAATGAGTTACTGAAATAAAATATCTCATAGAAGTAGCTGGTAATAGACCTGGATTCAAAAAGGCCTGATTTCAATTCTGACCTCAGACATCTACTAGAGTAAATCATTTAACTTCTTTTTACCTGAGTTTTTTCAACTATCTCACAGAATTGTTGTAAGAATCAAACGAGATCATATTTGCAAGATACTTAGAACAGTTCCTGGCACATAGTCATTCCATATAAGTGCTTATTCCTTTTTAGTCCTTTCCCTCCCATAAGAAAAAAAAATTTAAGTATGAATGGCAATTATGATCTAAGACAAAGAAGCAATAAAAATAGGGAAATAAAATAGAAGGAAAAATATATTATGCTAAAAGGCATTAAAAATAGTGTAATAATACTGATACAGAATATTTATTTACCAAATGGCATAGCATCTAATTACTTAAAGGAAAACTAATTGAATTGCAGAGACAAAAAGACAGTAAAGCTATATTTGGGAACTTGATGTGCCCTTTTCAAATCAAACAAAAAGATAAACAAGGAGGAAATTGATGACTGAAACAAAATTTTAGAAAAGTCAACTGTGACAGTTCTCTAGCAATTACCAAATGGGAATAGAAAAGAGTATACATTTTTTTATTGTATATGTGCAGAAAAGTACATATATTAAACACATCTTTTCAGGGGCAGCTAGATGGCACATTAGGTAGAACAACCGCCCTGGAGTTAGGAGAACCTGAGTTCAAATCCAACTTCAGACACTTAATACTCTTAGCTGTGTGATCCTGGGAAAGTCACTTAACCCCAATTGCTTTAAAAAATAGAGATAGAGGGGGCAACTAGGTGGCATAGTGGATAGAGCACCAACCCTGAAATCAGGAGGACCTGAGTTCAAATCTGGTCTCAGACACTTAACACTCCCTAGCTCTGTGACCCTGGGCAAGTCACTTAACTCCAATTGCCTCGGCAAAAAAAAAAAAAAAAGAAAGAAAGAAAAAAAAAAAAGAAAGAATAACATCCTTTACTAGCCACAATAAAATAAAAATCATCAGTGCAATGCATTAAAAAAAAAGATTCAAATTTAAATGGAGACTAAATCCAAAGGAAAATGTGGGTCGAAGAATAAATCATAAAAGAATAGATAATATCATCAAAGAAAATCACAACATGCCAAACTTTTGGGATTCAACCAAAGCAATTATTCAAGGAAAATTTATTCATTAAAACTTTCATCAACAAAAGAGAAAAAGAATAGATTGATGAATTGGGTGTGCAATTAAAAAATAGAAATGCAATAATATTTTTTAAAAAAAGCCCCAACTAAGCACAAAATAAGACATTATGAAGGTTCAAAGAAATAAAATTGAAAACAGGCAAAAACTCCCCAATAATTTGATAAATGCAATTAAGAGTTTTTGTGGGAGGAGAAGGATAATAAAATAAATGGTATTAGACTAAAATTTGATTATTTAGAAGAGAAGAAAACCAAATTTCAAAAATCAGAACTGGGGGAAAAATCACAAGTGAAGAAGAAATAAAGGAAAACATAAAAAAACCTATTTTGCACAATTATAATCTACCAAATTTATAACTGAAATGAAATGGATAAATATTTACTAAAAATAGCCAGCTTAGCAGAACAAAAAGTAGAGAATTTCAATTATATAAACTCAGAAAAAATAGAACAAATCATAGAGGAACTCCCAAAGGGGGAAAAAACATAACCAGATGGATTTACAAATGCATTCAATCAAACATTCAAAGAACAATTAATTCTAAAATTACATAAATTGCTTTAAAAATAAAGAAGGAAGGCAAGCCAGCAAACACCTGACACAGACATGGTCCTGATACCTAAGCTAGAGAGAAAGCAGGAAAAAAAAATTACTAACTAGTGTCTCTAACAAATATCTATATAAAATATTAAATAAAATAATAGCAAAAATGTGTAACAATATTTTTAAAAGATTATACATAATGACCAAGTTTTTTCAACTCCATTATTAAAAGGAGGTTAAGTAGCAATGAAAGGAATAACTCAGAGAATATTATGGAGGAATACAATTAATAGTCAATTATATCTGTAAATGTGAATAAGATAAAATTGACCATAAAACAGAAGAGGTAAAGAATGGATCAGAAAGTAGGATTTAACAAGAGGGTGTCTAAAATAAATAAATAAATAAAAATAAATGCAGAGGTAATTCAATATTTGGAAAATTATAATCATAATAGACAAAATTAATGATTAAACAATATAATCACATTTTTCCATATAAAAGCAGAGAAAGCTTTTGACAAAATATAATATATTTATATTAAAAGGCATAGGAATAAATGGATTTTTCCTCAATCTAAGAATTAGATTCATTTAGTTTGCACAGAATTGTGAAAAATTGAATTGGAGTAAGGAAATTCAAATTAGAAAATAGGCTAAGAAATGGAAGACTAGGATCCATCAAAGAATGTCATCAGGACCACAGGTACCTTCTGGACCTTGCCTTCTTCTCCTCCTTAAATTATCTTCTAAAAGAATGTAAGAATGTAGGTTCCTAGGGCAGGTAGTATAGTGGACAGAACATTGGTCCTGAAGTTCCTCTTGAGTTCAAATTCAGCCTCAGACACTTAATAATTACTAGCTATGTGACCCTGGGCAGATTGCTTAACCCCAATAGCCTCAAAATTCCCATATTTCCCCCCAAAAAAAACCAATAATGTAGGCTCCTTGGGGGAGGAATTTGGCCTTTGTAATCTGGGTGGTGATCAGATTTGAAAAAGAACCCTTTGGACTTTGCCTCCTTACCCTTCAGGATTATCTTCCCCCTTAAGACCATAAGCTTCTTGGGGGCAGGAACTGACTATGTGATGAAGAGTGGAGATTCACATTCTGTAATTTCTGTAATACTCTATTGATAGAGAATGGGGGGGAGAGAGATTTGCATTTCAGGATAGGAAATAAAACTCTGCCTTTTGCTGTTTCAAAAGTGTGTCTACTAACTTAGGCATCATTCTTGCAAGAATGTAAAATAAATCTTTCCTTCATTCATCAGTGAGTCAATGAAGTTCTTGGTAAATTATTTTGTTTCTTACACTCAATAAGGTGAATAGTTAATTTATTTAAATAATTAATATCATATGTGATAACCAAGAGTTAGCATTATCTACAATGAAAAAATGCTAATAGATATCAATAAGATTAGGATAAAGAATACTCACCATTGTCATTTGATTTATAGTTCTAGACATACTGGCTATAGAAATAGGACGATAAAAAGAAAATTAATGAAATAAGATAGAACAAGAGTAAACTTCTCAGATGACATGATAGAATATGATAGAAAACCCCAGTGATGAAACTAAAAATTTCAAAATGTCAGGAAAATAATAAGATATAAAATGAACCCCCCCAAAAAAATTTATTAGTCTACCTATATTATCAAGAAAACCTATCAGAATGTAAGGGTGGAGTTTAAAATAACTGCAAAATGTATAAATACCCAGTAATCCACTTGTCAAGACACACACCAGAATTACATAACTATAATGACAAAGCATTTTATAGATTTAATAGAGCTCTGGTAAATGTGCAGACCGCTTGAAAAGGTATCTATGTGGAGAGACTAGGGAGACCGCTTTCAAGAGGGACACAATGATGTGAAAAGTAGGGTGGGAAGACAGTGGACATCCTGTAACTGATAATGGTCAACTGAGAGGTGGTGAATGAGAGGCCCTTTGATTAGGTATGGAACCATTCCAAAAGTCTTAGAAAACTTCTAGTATCTCTCCTAACTCAGTCATTTTAGAGCCTTCTCCCTATTAAGGCCATCTGGCCCTGAGAAGATCTTGGCTTTTGGCTGCTGTTTGTTCTTTTTCCATTTTAGGTGAAGGAGGCTACTGTGAAGGTCAGGAATATGAGCCCCAAGGATTCTGAGAGTCAGAGTCCAGACAGGGTTTTGCAGCCTGCCCAGTATCTATGCCTGGAGGAGTAAGGATCAGACTAGTGGAAACCAGTCTTTTTGGACCTAGACCAGTGGAAACTGAGACAAGGATTTATCTGGCAGTCATGCTCTATCTGGATGTGAAATTGGTGGGACCAATGCTATGTAGGAACTAGGCTAAATTTTGAGCCTACTCCTCCCAAAGACTGAGGTGGTATAGGGAGTGTATGCCTCCAAGGCATTGCAAAAAAAAAAAAAAAAAAAAAATGAATTCTTGTTATTGCTGTGACCACCCAGGAGCGAAGGTTTTTTTTTTTTTTTTTTTTTTTTTCCTGCCTCTACGGCTTAGCACTGTGCCTTATACATAGTAAACAATGTTTATTGATTGACTAACTAATTTACTATGTATCAGAAGTATATACTACTTTGTAAATGCTAGTTAAGTGGTAAAATGAAACTGAGGCATAATAACTTGCTCCTAATAGTGGGGGGGAAATGCAAACACAACTAAATGATGAGACTGAAATAGGGATGCCCTGGGAGGATTTAATTAGCAACCAGCTCTGTGGGAGAGGGGGGGAAAAAGGGGAGAATGGATGTACTTTGGGATTTAATCTTCATTGTCACCATTTTCTTCATCACTTTAAATCCAGATAATCAGCAATCAATAAATCAAACTGATTTGCTAATTTTGCTTAATTCTGAAGAGTAAATGCTCACACTGAAAATTTAACAATTGGTAAACCTGTAGAAGCCAGCTTCAGCAATAATCTTAAACTCAAACCAGTGGGAGTACAGAAGAAATACCGGCCAAAATGCTTTAGGATATCCTAGAACCTTTAGGCGAAAATAGAATCTAGTCCTGTGAGATTAAGGCCAGAAGGTACTCACTACTTAGAAATAAAGGAAGAAAAATAACTGAAGAGACATTAATTTCTTTTGGTGCAATTATGCTAATATAATTAATAATAATGCTGAAATTAATGTATAGATAAAACTCCCTACTAATCAAAATATCAAATAGTTATTTTATAGAACTAGACAAAATACAAACCACTCATCTGGAGGGAAAAAAGGTCAAAAATATCAAGTGAAATAATAAAATCCTGCCTGTGATTTTAATTCAATGCCCTAAACAAAGTTGAGTTCTAATCCTTTCCCCCTTTGTGGGTCCTCCCTCGCCCAATCCAGTGAGCACATACCCCAAACCACATTACCTCCTGGTTATAGTCTTTAGCATTCAGTTATCTATGTGTTCATTGACAGTGACTAAAACTGAGTGCCTTAGCAATGCCCATTTTCATTTTGTGGGGCATAGTAAGCCAGTGGGATGACTAATCAATAGCTTACTAAATGCATTGCAAATCTCATCATATTTTCTTGCAGTCCCAATTCACCTCCCTTTCAAAAACTTATTTCAAATACTTACTAGCTCTGTGATCCTGGACAGTCAACTTCTATCTGCTTCAATTTTCTGAATTGTAGAATGAGCATAATAATACCACCTACCTTGCAGGATTGTTGTGCTGATCAAATAAGATAACATGCAAAGTACTTTGCAAAACTAAAAGTCTGTATCACTGCTATTACTCTTCCTCCTCCTCCTGCTACTGCTGCTGCTGCTACTACTATTACTACTACTACTACTACTATTACTATTACTACTACTACTACTACTACTACTACTACTACTACTATTACTACTACTACTACTACTACTACTACTACTACCACCAAAAAAATGGTGCATTTTAAGAGGGTTCTGACTCCTTTGGGCTTCCTGAGCATAAAATAGTGTTAAACCTAATTGCCACAGGATGCTCAGATGAAGCCTACTAGGCAGGGATTATTTTATTGTAACTAAATTGTGAACTTCTTTGCCTCTCAGATATTAAAACATGAGAAGATGTGACCCATAAGGTTGATGAGAAGATGTATCTTTGTATCCTTTTTATTCATATATACATATATGCATATATGTATATATCTCTGGTAGTTTGCTTATTATCAATAAACTGTGTATTTAAATTGAAGGACTACAAGGTTATATTTCAGTTCCTTAAGGTCTAGAACCAGACTAACACAGAGCTATTTTAGGATGGTTTGGTTTGGTATGATTTCTCACCATACTATAGAGATGACTTTGAAGTCTCAAGGTTATACTAGCAAGTCATTCTGAGCTGAAAAGATAACAAGTATTAACCTGGTGATTGTTGATATGGCAATTATCAGAAAAACCCCTCAACTGAGTTCACAAAGATTGCTAACTAGAAGGTCAACCACCAGGGCACAAATATCTTGATCACAGCACTCCACAATGCCATTTAATAAGTGAAGGTGGACTTGCTCCATGGCAGAAGAGGAAACTCCCAGATCCTTGAAAATTCAAAGTATAAAAAAAAAGGATAAATGTATTAAAATGCAAAATTGGTCAAAAGATGTAATGTTTTGTTTGTGACCCTGTACCCTTTAATTCAATGCAAAGTAAAACCCATTTCCTAGTACAGTAAAGTTCCCATCATGGGACAGCGCTGATGAGGAATTGCCTCTGACCAACACTTGAGGTTGACCTGAAGATTTTGCCAGAATCTTGGATCAAAGGATAAAAGGACCTTACAACACATCTAGTCCAAGGCCTTTGCTTTCTCATGGTGAATTGACTTGACCAAGCTCACATGACATTTGAACAGGAACTAGGACTCCAAATTCATCAGATGATGAACTGCCACATTTAAAACAAAACAAACATCTGAGGGTGAAGCTATGATTCTAGAATCAGTCTAGGAAACAAATCTGCTTCAATTCAATTCAACAAGCATTTTTAAGTGCCTACTATGTGCTAGACATTCTGCTAGATGCCCAGGGATACAAAGATGGAATAGTTCTTGCCCCATGAGGTTTTCATTTTACTGACACTGAGTACATGGAATGCCACTAAATTTCTTCCACTCCTCAGGAGTCACTAAAAACTCGCCTTTAAGGTGCATCTGAATCTTAAGGATCAGTGTTGGAGAAATCCCACCTCTCTTTGTGCAAGCTTCTGCTTGATATTTCAGTGATTTGTTTTCCTTCTGAGCTCAGACAGGTGTGTGTATGTGCGTGTGTGTGTGTGTGTGTGTGTGAGCACGCTCGAGTGTGTTTATGTTTTTTTTTAAGCTTTGGCAGGATGGCTAGACTAGGTAATCCACACAAACAGCTGCTGCAATGTGATCTTTCCCTAACCTTTTAATGTAGAGTCGGGAACTGTTCTGGCTTTAGGAACATTTGGAGCAAAATTTCTTGATCTAAAGATTATTGTTGTAAGACCAACTGTCTGATCTGCCTGGACTGCAAGCACCAGAGGTGCTTCCGGCAGGCAGAACACATAAGGCTAACCCTGGCATCAAATTGCCTGGTGGTGAAAAGTGATTGTTATAGCAATGATTAGTAAGGGATGATAGTCAGACACTTGTAAAAATATTTGTCTCAGCCCGGGTCAGTTTCCTCAAATTCAGTATCATTCTGCTTTCTAAATATCAGGCTGTTTGTTTATATTCTGATAATAATGCATGGCATTTGGCATCTTTTACAGTGCAATGAAAGTACCAAAGTTCCCATGAGTCACTGGAAGACCTTTACAACATCAATATTAAAATAATATCCTTTATGTCAAATCAAAATCCTAGGTTTGAAAGGGACTCCAGTGGTCATCTAGTTGAATCCTTTCCCAAAAATGGAGTGTCATCCATTGCATTCTAATATGGGGTTATCTGGCCCCTACTTGAGGTCATGTAATGATGGCGAACTCACAACTTTCCAAGCCAATTCATTCTATTTGGGAACATCTCTAGTTGATGTGACATAGTAAAAATGTTTCAAGAGACATAATTTAATCATTTTATTAATAAAGCAAGAATTTTAATAAAAGGATGGTCATTTGGCCAGCTCTCAGACCAAAGATCATCGTGGTGTAGTGGGCTCACAATTTTTATGTTCTTGAAAGAGCAGGTGTTCCCTAGGGTGGCTGGTTGGTTAACAATTAAGGAGAGAATGAATATTACAATAAGCGGCTAGACCTAAACTTTGATCCACTTCTAAGTAGTCCCACTACACACACACACACACACACACACACACACACACACACACACACACACACACA
>JAJPUD010003361.1:181121-228682 GCA_023553655.1 Myrmecobius fasciatus | reverse complement strand
ACACACACACACACACACACACACACACACACACACACACACACACAGCCTCAGGCAATTGATTCAAAGAATTGATGTCTCATTCAAGCCTGGGCAGGACACAATGATTGCCTTGCCTGAATAGGGTCAAAATAAAGGAGGTTAGCTCAACCTTCAGAGACTAATGTCTTGAAATGAGGACTAAGAAAAAAGAAATTTGAACTTCCTCAAATCATTGGTTACTAATAATGATTTCTCTCATTGGGAAACTGATGTGATCATATTTATTTAGTGAGATTTGATTTGATTTGAAATACATACAAATCTATATAATATTAAGTAGTGTTTAATGGAATTTTATTATATTTGCAAAATATTTTCAATCCAAGAGTCTCTTTTTAAAGAACTGTTAGAATTATAGCCATTTTATATACAGTTCACAGCATGACTACTTTCTGCAAGGTCTCACAATATTTTAATATATGAAGCCAAACTCTGCTCACTAAGATCTACTGTTATATTCAGTAATCTACTCAAAGAAATGTTACTTATTTGAAAGTCAATGCTCCTTCATCTCTGTGTATAAAGGCAGCTGGAAGCACAATGCACAGAAGGCTAAGTCAACAATTAGGAAGACCTGAATTCAAAGCAAGTCTTGTGCACTTACTAGCTGTGTGACCATGGATAAGTCATTTATCTCTGTTTCCATTTCTAAGATTGTAAAATGGGAAAATAATAACATCTAACTCCCAGGATTATAAGGATCAAATTAAATATTTGAAAAAAAAAACTTTGCACAATACCTAGCACATAATAGATGTTATGTAAATTCTTATCCCTTTCTTGCATATTCTCTTCCTTAGAGATCATATCAACTCATATAAGTTCCCTTATCATCTCTCTGCATCTGACTTCCAAATCTGTATGTCTAGTCCCTACCTCTTTCCTGAGCTCCAAATTCTGCACCTCCAACTGCCTGGTAAAATTTGGTAAAAAAAAAAAAAATTAGTAATAATAAAAATAATAAGTGTTTCTCTCCAGTTCAGGCTTAGCATGTCCAGAATTGATTCATCATCTTTATTAAACTTGACCATCCAACCAATTTTCCTATTTCTGCTAAAGGCCTCTCCATACTTAAGATAACATAGATTCAAAACCTCAGCACATGTTTGATTCTTCCCTTTTCCTTATTTCCTCTATCCAGTCAAATTCTAAGTTTTATTGAATCCACTTCCTCAACATCTCTTACATCCATTTTCTTTTCCATATAGCTAGCCATTATATCTTAGACCCTCATTTCCACTTAGCTCAGTTCTTCCAGTGGACACCTAACTGGTCTCCTTAAATTCAGTCTTTCCCCTCTTCAATCCATCTTTCAGACAGTTACCAAGGTGATCTTATACAAGTCTGACAATGTCACTTTTCTTGTTTAACATGTTTCCTATTGCTAATAAGACAAAATGTGAACTTCTTAGCTTAGAATTTAAAGCCTTTATCAAATTGTGCATACTCTTTGATCTAGCAGTGTCTCTATTGGGTCTGTATGCCAAAGAGATCATAAATATGGGGAACGAACTCACATGTGCAAAAATGTTTATAGCAGCTCTTTTTGTAGTGGCAAGAAACTGAAAACTAGTAAATACCCATCAATTGGAGAATGGCTGAATAAGTTATGGTATATGAATATTATGGAATATTATTGTCCTATGAAGCCAATCAGCAGGATGATTTCAGAAAGTCTCTGGACAGACATACATGAACTGATGCTAAGTGAAGTGAATAATACCAAGAGAACATTACACACATTAATGACAATATTATACAATAATCAATTCTGATGAATGTGGTTCTTTTCAACAGCAAGGTGATTCAGGTCAGTTCCACTGGTTTTGTGATGGAGAGAGCCATCTGCACTCAGAGAGAAGACTGTGGGGAGAGAGTGTGGATCGCAATATAGTATTTTCACTTTTGTTGTTGTTGTTTGCTAGCATTTTGTTTTCTTTCTCATTTTTTCCCTTTTTGATCTGATTTTTCATGTGCAGCATGATAAAAGTGGGGAAATGTATAGAAGAATCGAACATGTATAACATATATTGAATTGCTTGCCCTCTAGGGGAGGAGGGGGAAGGAAGGGAAGGAGAAAAAATTTTGGAATACAAGGTTTTGCAAGGGTGAATGTTGAAAACTATGCATCTGTTTTGAAAATAAAAAGTTTTATTTTAAAAGAAAAGAATGTAAAACCCTTTTCAACAGAGATGTCAAACACACAGCCTAATGCAGCCTACAATATTTTCAGTACAATTCATAACAGATTAAAATGTAATTGGGAAATATTTAACAAAATAAATAAAATTATAATAAAAGACAGCATAACATTTTAAATCTAAAGTCAACATATTGGCTTCAGAGATTCTTATATATGGATTAGTGTACCTTCTCCCATTTTCTTTTTAATTTGGATACTACTCATCTGTAACATGATTCCAATCTTTCTTTCCAGCCTTGCTTCACATTTTATCCTTTTATGCACTATGCTCCAGTGAAACTGGATTATCAGATGGTCTTCCAACTTATCCTGTCATTTTTCCTCCAAAAAAATCTGTGTAAGCCATCACCCATGTCCAAACTGGGCTCCCTGTTTATCTCCACCTATTTAAATCCTTTTCTTCCTTTAAAGACCAGAGCAGGTACCAATTCTTCAATAAAACCTTCTTTGATCCCCTAGCTGAAAGTGTTCTTCCCCTTCTCATATTTTCCTAAACCTAGAAAATTTCCCTGAATCTCTCTTTTGTCCCTACATCATGGTCTATTTTTCATTATATTTTTAAAAATACATGTTACATCCTCCCAGGAAGTCCTTGAGGGTAAAAAAAAAAAAACTATGTTGTTTTTCAGGATTTATCATAGAACCTTTGTACATAATGAGCACTTAATATGTGAGTCAAGATAAATTGTACTCAGCTAAAAGTAAAATTAGACTACAAATAACAGATACACTTTGTTTCTTCCAATGGCAATTCTATTATGACTATTCTATTTCCTCCTCACCCAAGTACAGCCAGCCTATCTTTCCTGAATAGAAAACAATATAAAATACTACTGGATGAGGACTAAATGTTTTATTATTGTTGTTGATGTAAATCCAGGGCAGTGGTTGATAAAATCATCCTTTAGTCCACTGTTCTGGTTACCTCTATACACAATATACACAAGCCCTTTTATTGAAAAAAGCTCTCATCTCTTCTTCCAGATTAATAGGCAATAAAGGTCTGGGACTAGTAAAACACCAAAGAAAGTAATCTCTTCTGCATAATTAAAAGGATTAGCCCATAAAAGATTAGTATTCAAATATCTTTTCTGCTAGTAATAAACAAAAATATCTTGGGCAGATCATATGTTTCTCTTTGAGCCTCAGTTTCTCTATTGAATAAATTGGGATTGTAACACCTGTCCAAACATATTTTTTCAATGAAAATATATATATGCGTGTGTGTGTGTGTGTGTGTGTGTGTGTGTGTGTATTGGATATTTGAACTAGGGAGAGCCAAAAAAAGAAAGAAAATTATGTAATTTCTTTTTTTTCTATCCCAACATAATTTATATGGAATAAAGTCCAAAAGATGTGTCTTGCTTACTCTAATGTCTTAATTAAATACATTACTTCAGAACAGGAAATTTAAAAATTTCTCCCAAATTTGCCTACCCCATTCTAATGAGAAAAAAGAGGGAGGTTGAAACTATTATAATGAATAGAATCTGTATATTTTCTAATGTTCTCATTCTTTTTTCTTCACTTAATTCCTAGGTTCCTTCCTAAAGAAAACTCAGTCAGCAAGGCCTAGATGTGGAAGGATAGTAAGAGGTAGTCTCCCTGATGGGATATGAGAGGTACTGGAAAGGTTCCTTTATCCCAAAATGTCTTCACCCTGTCACAGTACTTGATTTGACTAAATATATTGCTCTACAAGAGAGATGTCAAAATCAGGACCCATGGGCAGTACTCTTGAGTACAGCCAGAATCAGACTAAAATGTAATTGGGAAATATTTAGTAAAATAAATAAAAATATAACAATATAGATAATATTAATATTGTTAATGATGCTAATATTGGGATAGATAGAGTACCTGCCCATGAATCAGTTTAAATTTGAGTTCAAATTTGAACTCAGATACTTCATATCTATGTGACCCTGAACAAGTCATTTATTCCTGTTTGGATCAATTCCTTTTCTGGAAAATGATCTAGAGAAGGAAATGGAAAACCATTCCAGTATCTTTGCCAAGAAAACCCCAAATGGGATCATAGAATTCGATACAACTGAAATGATTCAACAACAATAAATGTTAATATGTGGTTTTCCAAGTCAATATGCATCCTAATTAGGGGGTGTATACCTTAAGTATGTGAAGACTTCCCCTGATGGAATAGGCAGATAAGAACAATTTGTTCCAACAGTCATGAAGGCATTTGAAACAGGTATTGTAGAGTGCTTAAAACTTGGTCAGATACCAAAGATACCAAGGTCATCCCCTGTATCTTGACCCATCTCCAATCATCTTATTCTGTCCTGCCAATGGACTGTGAAAACCTTGGAAGAGAGAATGAGGCTGAAACTTTGTGTAACTTTGTTCTATTTAAATCCAATTTATGCATAAATCAAAAGACATTATGCATACCATTTTACCATTTTTATCTACCTCAAAATCCCGTGGTGACAAGCAAGTGACAAAGCAGCAGGTGCATATACACTGGGAACTATAGTCACAACCCTACACACAGGCAGCCCATGCCATTTTCTCACTGGAAACAGTAGTGGGATTCAGCAGCTACCTGACTGTCTAAGCAGCCTTTTAAAGACTGTATTGCTTACCTCCTACTATGAGAAAGGGCCCTAAAAATTATCTGCTTACCTAACACTGGCCTGATTACCATGGCAGGTGGGTATTTCACCCTGTGGTGGAAAAAATGCCCCAAATTTGCAAAACTTCTGCAAATATGATTCCACTCACTATGAGTACATGGAATGTGCACACACTTACAGACAACACAAAAATCCAGTGGAGATGAAAGATGAACAGCTCTTGTGAGAGAATTTAGCAGATATATATCCAAATAGCAGTTCTAAGTGAAACAAAGTAGACAAATGAAAGCCAGCTTACTGAAGTTGAAGCAGAATACACATTTTCCTGAAGTGGATGTAATGAAAAGGAGTGCTACAAAGCTGAAATAGGTTTTGCAATAAAAATTAATCTAGTCAACAAGCTTGTATGACTACCAAAAGGATGAATGACAGGTTAATGACAATATGATTGCCACTTGTAGAAAAATACCACACCACAATCAATGCTTATGCCTATAATGAACCCTGATGAAATTAAAGAAAAATTTTATGAAGACCTGGAGCCCCTTATCATCAATGTGCCAAAAGAAAACAAGATTTTATAATTCTGGGTGACTTTAATGCTAGAGTAGGTTTAGACTACCAGACTTAGCAGGAACTCTTTGGGAAGAATGGAGTTAGAAATGGCAACAGCAATGGTCACTCACTCTTGAAGGATTGTGCATTTCATTACCTTCTTATCACCAACACTATTTTCTATTTACCTAAACACAATAGAACTTCATGGATGCACCCTTGCAGCAAACATTGACATTTAATAGACTACTATTATAAGAAGAAGAGACAGCTTGGTGTGTTAGTTATAAAGGCAATGTGTGGTATAGAGTCCTACACTGATCAAATACTTCTCCTTTCCAAGCTAATTATTTGCATTCAACAAAAGTGGTGGCCCCAAGACAAAATGACTACCAGAAGACTTAATATTAACAGATTAGAGTGCTTTTCTGAGCAGGAACAGTTTTTTGCTAACTTGGAGGGAAAATTGAGCCAATGTACAATTGGCAAGAATAGAACAGGAGTGGGCAGCTTTCAGAGAGTTGGCAGCATTGCATTTACTCATCTGGTCAGAGCATTTGTAAATATCAAGATTACTTTGATGAAAACAATGGAGAAATTCAGAAGCTGCTAAATGAAAAACAAGAACTCCACAGGGTTTATTAGTAGGATAGTACATCCACCTCTACAAGGGCAGCATTTAACTCCATCAAAAGTAAGATACAGGCGGAGCCAAGATGGCGGAGTGAAAAGGTGACTTTCTGCCTCTCCTCCAATCTTCTCTCAAATCAACAATAAAATAAGCCTCTGAACTGATCTTCAAGTCAACGAACTCAGAAATATTTGGGCACGGCTCTCTGAAGAACTTCATATCAGGTTAGTCGGACTCGGACAGAGAGATAAATAGACTACAACTGTGCAGGCCGGAAGTGAGGGTGGGACTCAGCTCGGCTCATCGTGGAAGAAATTCCAAACTCCAAACTCCAAATTCCAAACACCTGGAGTTTATCTGAGGCACTCAAGGTTTTTTTTTTTTTTTTTTTTTTTCCCCTACCTTAAAGAGATATCCACTCTGTCTAAAAAAAAAATGATGAAGAAGCAAAAGAGAGCTCTCACCATATACAGCTTTTATCAAGGCAAAGAAACGACCTCAGATACAGAGGTTTCTTTAGACAAAAATCCAGAAAAAAACAGCAACGACCATCACTGGTCCCCGTTTCAAAAGGCCTTTCTGGAAGATTGCATAAAGAACCTCAAAAGAGAGCTGGAGGATAAATGGGAAAATAAATTGAAATCAGTGCAAGAAGGATACAGTATCTTGCAAGAAGGATATGATGCTCTGCAAAAGAGATATGAAAAAGACACCAATTTATTAAAAAATAAAATTAGTGAAGTGGAAAAAGAGTGCAGTAAACAAATTGGCCAGTTACAAAAGGAACTTAAAAAGGTAACTGAAGAAAACAACACTTTAAAAATAAGAATTGAACAAATGCAAGTGAATGACTCACTAAGACTTGAAGAATCAGTCAAACAAAAACAAAAAAATGAAAAATTAGAAGAAAATATGAAATATCTCCTAGGAAAAACAACTGACATAGAAAATAGATCTAGGAGAGACAATCTAAGGATTATTGGACTTCCTGAAAGCCATGATCAAAAAAAGAATCTAAACACTATCTTCCAGGAAATCCTGAAAGAAAACTGCCCTGAGATTGTAGAATCAAAGGGCAAAATCAGCATTGAAAGAATTCACCGATCACCTCCTGAAAGAGACCCCAAAATTAAAACCCCAAGGAATATCGTGGCTAAATTTCAGGACTATAGCACCAAGGAACAGATTCTGCTAGCAGCTAGAAAGAAACAATTCAAATACCGAGGATCAATAATTAGAATCTGTCAGGATCTGTCAGCTTCCACACTGAAGGATCGAAGGGCCTGGAACCAGATATTCCGAAGGGCAAAGGAACTTGGATTACAGCCAAGAATAACCTATCCAGCTAGAATGAGCATTATCCTCCAGGGAAGAAGATGGTCATTCAATGATATAGGTGAATTTCACCTATTTCTAATGAAAAGACCGGATCTGAACAAAAAATTCGACACCCAAACACAGAACTCAAGAGATGCATATAAAGGTAAAAAGGAAAGGACTCTTGAGAACTTTATTTTTACTAGGGGGATACTCAAAGTTTGGGGGTATAATTAACTAAATATTACTTTGATAATATGAAAAAGAGAACTAGAGGGGAAAAGGTTGTCATACTGGGGAAAAGAGGGAAAAAGTGGTAAAATAAGATCTAAAAAAAAAAAGGAGGTAAAAACAAGGTAAAATCACTTGAAGAGGCAAAGAAAACCTAATATAATTGAGAGAAAGAGGGGAGGGAGACGAGCACTGTGTAAATCTTACTCTCATCAGGCTGGGCTCTAAAAGTGTATATCAGACATTTGATTTCACATAGAAACTTGTCTGTTGCTAGAGGGAAGTGGGAGGGAAAGGAGGAAAAGTAAGGGACAAACTAATAGAAGGGAAAATAGAAGAATCAGGGGAAAGGAGTAAAAACAGGGGGAGGGGATCTAAAGGGTGGAGTATTGTTTGGAGGAGGGGGTCATCAAAAGCAAACTACTGAGGAGGGGGGAAGGGAGAAAGGGGAAAGGAAAGGGGAGTATTGTTTGGGGGAGGGGTCATCAAAAGCAAAGTACTGAGGTGGGGGGAAGGGAGAAAGGGGAAAGGAAAGGGGAAAACATAACTTGGGTAAATAAGATGGCAGGAAATAAAGAATTAGTTATTCTATCTGTGAATGTGAATGGGATGAACTCTCCCATAAAGCGGAAGCGGATATCAGACTGGATTAAAAACCAGAATCCCACAATATGTTGTCTACAAGAAACACATCTAAAACATAGTGACACATATAGGATGAAGGTAAAAGGCTGGAGCAGGACCTATTATGCTTCAGGTGAACAAAAAAAAAGCAGGGGTAGCAATCCTTATCTCAGATCAAGTAAAAGCCAAGATAGATCTAATCAAAAGAGATAAGGAAGGAAACTATATTTTATTAAAGGGTACCATAGATAATGTAGCAATATCTATACTAAATATATATGCACCAAGTGCAATAGCACACAAATTCCTAGGGGAGAAATTAAGAGAGATGCAAGAAGAAATAGACAGCCAAACGATACTAGTGGGGGATCTCAACCTTGCTCTCTCAGAATTAGATAAATCAAACTACAAAATAAATAAGAAAGAAACTAGGGAGATAAACCAATTGTTAGAAAAGTTAGGTATGATAGATCTATGGAGAAAGTTTAATGGAGACAGTAGAGAGTTTACTTTTTTCTCAGCAGTCCATGGAACCTATACAAAAATTGACCATGTATTAGGGCATAAAAACCTTAAAATCAAATGCAGAAAGGCAGAAATAGTAAATGCATCCTTTTCAGATCATGATGCAATAAAAATCACATGCAATATAAGGCCAGGAGAAAATAAACCAAAAGGTAATTGGAAATTAAATAATCTAATCCTGAAGAATGAATGGGTGAAAGAGCAAATCATAGACCCAATCAATAATTTCATCCAGGAGAATGACAATAAGGAGACAACATACCAAAATTTGTGGGATTCGGCCAAAGCGGTTTTAAGGGGCAATTTTATATCTCTAGATGCTTACTTGCATAAAATAGAGAAAGAAAAGATCAATGAATTGGGCTTATTATTAAAAAAAACTAGAAAAAGAACAAATTAAAAACCCTCAATTAAATACCAAATTGGAAATTCTAAAAGTAAAAGGAGAAATTAATAAAATCGAAAATAAGAAAACTATTGAGTTAATAAATAAAACTAAGAGTTGGTTCTATGAAAAAACTAACAAAATAGATAAGCCTTTAGTTAATTTGATAAGAAAAAGGAAAGAGGAAAATCAAATTGTTAGTCTCAAGAATGATAAGGGAGAACTTTCCTCCAATGAAGAGGAAATTAAAGCAATAATTAGGAGTTACTTTGCCCAACTTTATGCCAGTAAGTTTGAAAATCTGAATGAAATGGAGGAATATCTACAAAAATATAGATTGCCCAGGTTAACAGAAGAGGATATAAATTATTTAAATAGTCCCATATTAGAAAAAGAAATAGAACAAGCCATTAACCAACTCCCTAAGAAAAAATCTCCAGGGCCAGATGGATTTACATGTGAATTCTACCAAACATTCAAAGAACAATTAATTCCAATACTACACAAACTATTTGAGAAATTAGGGACAGAAGGTATACTGCCAGAATCCTTCTATGAGACCGATATGGTGC
The DNA here is from genome assembly GCA_023553655.1 of Myrmecobius fasciatus. Classification (NCBI taxonomy): domain Eukaryota; kingdom Metazoa; phylum Chordata; class Mammalia; order Dasyuromorphia; family Myrmecobiidae; genus Myrmecobius; species Myrmecobius fasciatus. Next base: position 219,000 of record JAJPUD010003361.1, on the reverse strand, counting down.
TGATAGCTAAACCAGGTAGGGTAAAAACAGAGAAAGAAAACTATAGACCAATTTCCCTAATGAATATTGATGCAAAAATTTTAAATAAGATTTTAGCAATGAGATTACAGAAAGTCATCCCCAGGATAGTACACTATGACCAAGTAGGATTTATACCAGGGATGCAGGGCTGGTTCAATATTAGGAAAACTATCAGCATAATTAATTATATTAATAACCAAATTAACAAAAACCATATGATTATCTCAATAGATGCAGAAAAAGCCTTTGACAAAATCCAACACCCTTTCCTATTAAAAACGCTAGAGAGTATAGGAATAAATGGGCTTTTCCTTAAAATGATCAGTAGCATCTATTTAAAACCATCAGCAAGCATCATATGTAATGGAGACAAACTAAAACCATTCCCAATAAGATCAGGAGTGAAACAAGGCTGCCCACTGTCACCATTACTATTTAATATTGTATTAGAAATGTTAGCTTTAGCAATAAGAGAAGAAAAAGAGATAAAAGGAATCAGAGTAGGTAATGAAGAAACCAAATTATCACTCTTTGCAGATGACATGATGGTATACTTAGAGAACCCTAAAGACTCAACTAAAAAACTACTAGAAACAATTCACAACTTTGGCAAAGTTGCAGGATTCAAAATTAATCCACATAAATCATCAGCATTTTTATATATTACCAACAAAGTTCAGCAGCAGGAGATACAAAAAGAAATTCCATTCCAAATAGCAGATGATAGGATAAAATATTTGGGAATCTATCTGCCAAGGAAAAGTCAGAAACTATACGAACTAAATTAGAAAACACTTTCCACACAAATAAAATCAGACCTAATCAATTGGAAAAATATTAAGTGCTCATGGGTAGGCAGAGCGAACATAATAAAAATGACAATACTACCCAAACTAATCTACTTATTTAGTGCCATACCAATCAAACTCCCAAGAAATTATTTTACAGATCTAGAAAAAATAGTAGCAAAGTTCATTTGGAAGAACAAAAGGTCAAGGATTTCAAGGGGATTAATGAAAAAAAAGGCAGATGAAGGTGGCCTTGCTGTACCAGATCTAAAACTATATTATAAAGCAGCGGTCATCAAAACCGTTTGGTACTGGATAAGAAATAGAGCAGTGGATCAGTGGCACAGGATAGGTTATCAGGACAACCTAGGCATTAACCTTAACAATCTAGTGTTCGATAAACCCAAAGAACACAGCTTTTGGGATAAATACTCTCTATTTGGCAAAAAACTGCTGGGAAAATTGGAAACTAGTGTGGAAGAAATTAGGGCTTGACCCATACCTAACACCACATACCAAGATAAGATCTAAATGGGTTCATGATCTAGATATAAAGAGGGACTTTGTAAGCAAGTTAGAGGAACGTAATATAGTTTATCTCTCAGACCTGTGGAGGTGGAACAAATTTATGTCCAAAGAAGACTTGGAACTCCTAATTGAACACCAGATGGATAATTTTGACTATATTAAGTTAAAAAGTTTCTGTACAAACAAAACAAATGCAGACAAGATTAGGAGGGAAGCATGTAATTGGGAAATCATCTTTACATTCAATGGTTCTGATAAAGGCCTCATTTCTAAAATATATAGAGAATTGTCTCATATATATAAGAATTCAAGCCACTCTTCAATAGATAAATGGTCAAGGGATATGAACAGACAATTTTCAGATGATGAAATTAAAACCATCTCTAGTCATATGAAAAGTTGCTCCAAATCACTATTGATCAGAGAAATGCAAATTAAGACAACTCTGAGATACCACTACACACCTGTCAGATTGGCTAAAATGACAGGAAAAGATAACGATGAATGTTGGAGGGGATGTGGGAGGGCTGGGACACTAATACATTGTTGGTGGAACTGTGAACGGATCCAACCATTCTGGAGAGCAATTTGGAGCTATGCTCAAAAAGTTGTCAAACTGTGCATACCCTTTGACCCAGCAGTGTTTCTACTGGGCCTATATCCCAAAGAGATCTTAGAGGAGGGAAAGGGACCCACATGTGCAAGAATGTTTGTGGCAGCCCTTTTTGTAGTGGCTAGAAACTGGAAACTGAATGGATGCCCATCAATTGGAGAGTGGCTGAATAAATTATGGTATATGAATGTTATGGAATATTATTGTTCTGTAAGAAACGACCAGCAGGACGATTTCAGAGAGGCCTGGAGAGACTTGCATGAACTGATGCTGAGTGAAACGAGCAGAACCAGGAGATCATCATGCACAGCAACAACAGTATTACATGATGATCAATTCTGATGGACATGGCTCTCTGCAATAAAGAATTGTCTCAAACCAGTTCCAGTTGTTCACTGAAGAAAACCATATACACCCAGAAAGAGGGACATGAAATATGGACCACAACGTAACATTTTCATGATCTCTATTGACATTTGCTTGCATTGTGTTGCCTTTCTCTGATTCTTTTTTTTTTTCTTGTAGATAGGATTTTTCTTGCATAACTTCTCAAGCATTTCAACATTATTAACATGTAGTGGACTTCCTGCCATCTGGGGGAGGGGAGGGGACTGGGGGTAAAATTTGTATTGGAAAGCTTTGTAAAGATCAAGGTTGGGGAACTACCCATACATATGTTATACAAATAAAAAGCTTAAAAAAAATTAAAAAAAAAAAATAGAGCTGGAAAGAAAAAAAAAAAAAAAAAGAAAAAGAGGATTGGCCATTGATCCAGAAAGGACCACTCACTCAATAAACTTGAAAGGAAGAGAACAAAAAAAAAAAAAAAAAGTAAGATACAATCAAAGCTTAGAAAAATTCAATATTCTTGCTCAGTAAAAAGGCAAACAAAATTCAGTTTTATACTGATAGTAACAAATGAAAGAGCTTTTATTATTCCCTGAGGCTGTTTATGGGCTAAAGATACATTATGCATCTCAACTACTCAGTGCTGATGGATCCACATTGATTATTGATAAAGATACAATCCTGAAGATATGGGCTGAACATTTCCATAGTGTTATCAACAGACCATCATCACTGCTGAAGTCACTGAGCATTTATTTCAGGTTGAAATCAATCTCTCTTCAAACAAATTTTCAACTGAAGAACAGCTTTTAAATGTCATTAGTCTTTTCTACTGTGGCAAAATACCTAGTGCTGATTCTATTCAAGTTGAGCTTTGCCAAGTTGGGAGATCCATTGCTCATACAAAGGCAGAGTGAAATTTTGGGGGTTATATCACAAAAGGAGGTTATCCCCCAGGAGTTCAAAAAGACATCCATTGTCCATCTCTATGATGTGACAATCACAGCAAGTGTTTCTCTTAAGCACTGCTGGCTAGATTCTTACTAGAGTCCTCCTTGTTGATCACAAAAATGGTCATCTACCTGAGAGCCAGTATGGCTTCAAAAAAAGCAAAGGAATGGTTGCTGTGGCATTTGCTACCCAACAACCCTAGGAGAAATGCCAAGAGCAGAACAGAGGTTTGTAGGTCTGACTAAGGCTTTGATACTGTCAGACATGAGTACTTGTGGAAAATTATGTCAAAATTTGATTGCCTGGAGAAGTTCATCAGTATTATACATCAATATCATGCTTCCACACTTGCCCCAGTTCTAGATAATGAATGATGCTTTCCCACTTACCAATAGAATGAAACAAGATTGGTGCTTGCTCTCATGCTCCCGTGTTTTTTAGCATGATATTTTTAGCCATGTTATTTTCAATAAGGATAAACACAGCATCAAGGTCAGCTACACCCAGCTTCTTAAAATGTGCCCCAACATGGTGTCTTATAATTGAATCAGAAAATTTTGATTTATTAGCAGTAAATATTTGATTTGTATGCCTATTTTACATACATATTTGAGGTCACATAAAATTTTCTCAAGTAAAAAGGGGTCACAAGTGGAAAAAATTTAAGAAGCTTTGAACTACCACACTGATAGTAAATTGTTCAACCTGAAAAAGCTACAAGCCAAGACCAAAATGAAGGGAATGTTGGTGTGTGATATTTTTGCTTGCAGATGATTCTGTACTTAATGCAACCTCTAAAACTGAGATGCAACAAAGTATTAGTTCTCTGTTGCTTGTGCTAATTTTGGCCTAATAATTAACATCAGGAAAAAAATAGGTGCTCCATCAACCAACATCACACTATTCACATGTGGAAATATTAGTTACAGTAAATGGAGAACTTTTGAAGGCTGTGGACAAATTCACTTCCTTTGGCAGTATACTTTCCAAGGATGTACACATTGATAATGAGATTGACTTGCACATTGCCAGAACTAGCTCAGTCTTTTGGAGGCTCCAAAAGAAAGTGTGGCAGAGATAAACTGTGCATACTCTTTGATCCAGCAATGTCTCTACTGTAACCAAAGAGATCATAAAAAAGGGAAAAGAACCCACATGAGCAAAAATGTTTGTAGCAGCCCTTTCTGTAGTGGCAAGGAACTAGAAACTAAATACATGCCCATAAGTTAGAGAATGGCTAAATAAGGTAAGGCATATAAATGTTATGGAAAATTATTGTCTATAAGAAATCATCATCAGGATGATTTCAGAAAAACCTAGAAAGACTTACATGAACTGATGCTCAATGAAGTGAGTGGAACCAAGAGAACATTGTACATGGCAACAACACAATTATGTGATGACAAACTCTCATGGGTGTGATTCTTTTCAACAATGAGGTGATTCAGGTCAATTCCAACAGACTTGTTATGGAAAGAGCCATCCACATTAAGAAAAAGAACTAAGGAGAATGAATGTGATTTACAACATAGTATTTTCACCTTTGATGTTGTTGTCTGCCTGATTTTTTTTTTCTTTCTCATTTTTTCCCTTTTGATCTGATTTTTCTTTGTAGCATGATAAATGTGGAAATATGTTTAGAAGAATTGCACATGTTTAACTTATAATGGATTACTTGCTCTCTAGGGGAGGATGAGGAGGAGGGAGAATAATTTGGAACACAAGGTTTGCAAGGTAAATGTTGAAAATTATCTGCATATATTAGACTGACTGCCAAACTGAAGATCTATAGAGCCATTGTGCTGATCTCATTGTTTAAGCCTGTGAAACCTAGTCAGTATATCAGGGCCATACCAGGAAACTGAATCAGTTTTATTTGAATTGTCTTAGGAAAATTCACCTGGCAAGATAAGGTACTAAACACTGAGGATCTTTCTCAAGATAAACTGCCAAGCATTCAAAGGAGTGTAACTCTAATGGGCTGGTCACATTGTTGTATGTATTTTATGGAGAAATTGCACAAGGCAAGCGCTCATGTGGTGAACAGGAAAAAAAAAAAATTATATAAGGACCCTCTCAATGTCTCTCTTAAGAATTTTGGAATTGATTGCATGATATGAAAGACATTGGCACAGACTGCCCATCATGGCATTTCCTCATCAGAGAAGGTGCTGTGCTCTATAAGTAAAATAGAATTGAAGTAGCCCAGAAGAAATTCGAGATGTGCAAATTTAGAGAATCCTCCAAATGGACTATTTTCCCCCAATGTGTGGTGGAGAATTTTGAGCTCTTATTGGCCTGATCAGTCATAGTCACAGTGACAGTCAGACACAGTGTAATTTGATTCTAATATAGTGATGTCATTTTAGTCCCCTTCAAGAATGATGGGCAACAATCATGCACTACTGAGCTCCTTGTGTACAGTTTAGTTGCTCCAGTTTCTTTTCGAGTTTGACATCACTTCTCTACAAGCCATCTTCTTTAAAACCCAACTAATCCTATAAGGCTTAAAGAATAGAATTGCTTGAGCCCTGGGACTCTGTATGCCAGGGCAATACAAAAATTCTTGATTAGGATTACAGCAAAGGGAAAAAGAGACAGCATTAGTATAGTGAAAATGCTACTTGATTGGCAAGGAGGAAGCCAGGTTTCCAGTCATGGTTCTACAACTGCTTCAGAAATTGACTTTGGATGTGTTCAATAACTTAACCTCAGTTTGGGCTCATTATCTGCAAAATGGGATAGGACTCAGTTCTGAAGGTTCTGATCTGATTCTATGTAGTCAGAGTTAATCAACACCCACTTAGCACTTACTATATGCCAGGCACTGGGCTAAAGAGATATGAGGAAAGAGTGTAGCATAGAAGAAAAAGTATAAAACAGTCCTTGCCCTCAAAGAGCTCTTAATCCAATGGTGGAAGACATAAAAAGAAACTTAAAGGACAAAATGAAGTCCTGCAGAAATTAAGAAGTGAATGCCCTAGAGCCACTCCTCAAATGGTACAAAAGAAGGATTACTTTCAGAGTGATTTTTATCTTGCAGAATGATGATTTTTGGAGAGATTATATGGGTCAGGAGAGTAGTCAAGTAGGAAATGATGAGGTAAATTCGATGTTTGAGGAAATTATCTTTTCTTCCTCAAACAAAAGTATGAAAAAGCAAAAAAAAAAAAAAAGATTAGGATTTGGATTTGAAAGTAAACTTGACTGACTTGACCCCTGGCTGTTGTATTTTTTTTTCCCCTAGGATTAATTCTGGTACTTACATAGACTTAAGGACAATTCATCCTTGGAATGCAAATTTAGCTTTTGTCACATTGTTTCTGTACTAATTCAAAAGACATATGGGGAAATGTTGCAAACTCAGGAAAATAAGGTATATAAACTCTACCAGAGCCAAAAACAGTAATAATTTCTAGATTTTATTTTTAAAATAAATTATTATTTTTTGCTCTGGATATCCTTTACATGTTGTTTTAAAGAGGCCTAAGATTATAAGGATTCTTCAAAGGCTGCCAATGGTTATCTAGTTCATCCTGCTTCATTTTCACTGGCTACCTACCAAACTTGGATTTTTGTTGTCCAGTCATTTCAGTTGTGTCCAATTCTTTATGATCCTATTTGGGGCTTTCTCTGCCATTTTCTTCAGCATATTTTACAGATGAAGAAAATGAGGCAGTTAAGTGGCTTGTCCAAGGTCACACAGTTAATAAGTGCCCAAAATCAGAGTAGAACTCATGAAGATTGAGTCTACCTGATTCAAAGCTCAGTGCTATACCCATTGTACCATGTAGCTGCCCTTCCTTGTGATATTACTTCCAATTTATCCTGTATTTTTCTTATTTGTATATCATTGTTTGCATGTTGTCTCCCAAGAGACTGTGAGCTCCCCGAGAGTGGGACTGTTTGGATTGTTGTTATTTTGTCTTTCCTTTATGTGTATCCCCAATGCTTAGTACAATGCCTGGTACATAATAGGCTCTTTATAAATGTTTCTTGACTTGACTTTCAGTTTCTAAGAAACATGTTCTTTTTATAATGTGGAAAGAAACCAAACTTAGAAGACTATGGAAGATTTTTTCCAAAATTTTAACATTTTTACCAAATATCTTGAGTAACATTTTGAGAAAAACTGAAAATGAATGATTTTTATAATATTATTTGGTCTCAGAAAATGAAAAAAAAGAAAATAATTTTGTTAACTCATTTATTTGATAAACCAAGGACCCTTTTACCAATGGATTCTTCTACCAAAGTTATATCCCTCTATTCTTCCTTATTCTGTACAATTCTTGAGGACTACTTAATACAGCACTGACGCTATTTCCCTAGTACCTCTAATTCTCCATATCTGGAGGTCTACTTCCTTTTTGTGTTTCTGATAATGCCTTTTACACTTATCCTGGAGCTTGGTTTCCTCATCTGTAAAATGAGATTAGATTTGGTGGCCTTTGTCATCCAGCTTTAAATCTATGATCCTATTTTTATCGACATTAATTAACAATAATTTTATTTTCCTTATTAGAGTTTAGGACTTTGAAAAAGGAGGGGGATAATTTGGATATTCCAGGTCTCTTTTATAAAAGCTGTCCAAGGATGTTCGAACAGATGCTATTTTTCTCTTGAAAATTTCCATGTAGCAAATTGAGTCAATCAAAATTATTCCACCAACATTAGAACTGCTTCAAAGTACTGTATGTAACATTTATTCATTAAATGTTTGTTATTGATAATGGCATTTTTCCCACTAAGAAGCTTTTTTTTTTTTTAAAGAGAAAGCTGACCTAACATTTGCCACCTTCAAATATGGTATACTGGAAAGAACACTGGATTTTCAGTCAGAAGACCTGGATTCAAATTTCACCTCTGCTATTATAAATTGTGTGACATAGGTGAACCTCTGTTCCATTTCTTTATTTGCAAAATAAAAAGGCTAAAAAAGATGATCCTAAAGGATCTTGAACTCTAAACACTATGAAACTTTGTCTCCCTGTTCTTTGCCTTGTTTGATATTAATACTCAGTGTATTATTGAACAAAACTGTCCTACAGTATATCTGTCTTGTATAATTTTAATGTGATAAGTAGAAGTATGAATAGAATATTTTTATATACATACCTATTTGTGTCTAATGGTAGTCATCTATAGGTGGGGGAGGAAGAAGAAAAAAGGGGGCAAAGAAATTTACATGATAGCTTTATTATATATCTAAAAAGAATAGTAAATTCTACATTATAGATTTGCAATTTCATGAGCATAAATTAAAAATAAAATAAATTAACATGGAAAAATATGAATGGGAGACAACTAAATTTTTAAGTGACATTGGTGGATAGAGCTGGCATTGAAGTCAGGAAGACAGGAATTTATGATTCACTTCTGATAACACTGACTGTGTGAGTCTGTGTCACCTCTTGCTATTTTAAGCAACTCTTTAAAGTTATCATGCAGAGAAGCTACTGACTTGTTTTGGTAGAGGGAGTTTCCTTATCCAGAAATTCCCTGTATAAATAAAATCATAAGGAGACTCCCTATTCTATGGGAGGTCTCTGCATTTTTTTAGGTCAAATGATTTTTAAGAACAATTAACAACAGACATAGCAAAATTCTACATTGGCTACAACTTTATTAGTTATGTTATTATAAATAATATTCTTCATAAAATTTTAAGCCAAAAAACTTCTAGTGTCTCCACCAAAGATATGTATGTATGCACTATGTATGTATATATACATGCATGCATGTATGTATAGGCCATTTTGGTAAAGATTTTGCATATAAAATAGGCATGAATCAATATTTCCTGATGTCTTCTTGCCCACCTTTTTGGGGATAAATATCATCCATGGCCTTTTTCATTCTTTTGGAATCTTCTCTAATTTGTAACTTCTTGAGAATAGATCCCCGAGTATCTTTAAAATCATCATATTTCCAGTAGGACAAATTGTTATTCTTAACATTATTCCCTTGAGTGTTATTGCAACATCCTCAAATAGATCATTAGGACTGAGGTGGTAAGATCCAGATATGGTAGTTCCATTATTATAACTGATAAAAATTAGTCATTAGTTTTTAAAAAGTAGAACTATTCTATATTTCTTCTATTGTTCTTCAATTTCTTTATAAATGTTCTAGCAATGCTCAGTCTTCAGTAAGTCTTGCACCAATTTATTTGCTTGCTTATTTTTCACTTCTTTTCACTACTTTGAAAGTTTCCACCTCCCAAATGTTTTGCAAATGATATATTCCACACCATTGTTGTCCTGTCTCTTTTTTTGGCAAGGAAAGCCAAGTATTTGTTCATTGAGGTAATTTCTAAGCAGATGGTAGTCAGGGTCAATATTTTTACTTTGTCCATTTCCCATTTTTCCAAGTAAACTTGTCTATTTAAACAGGTTGTATTAGAACTGCTGCAACTGTTAGCAGCATCTTCTCCTCTTTATCTTTTCTTTTAATGTGAAAGCAATTGACTTCTGCTGCAATAAGTTCATGATTTGGTCACACAGATAAAATTAAATTTGTGCTTTGTTCATTATCAGTTATGTCCTAGTAAATAGTTATTTCTATTTTTAATATGAATGTCTATAGGTAAATAAATTGTTTGTTCTATAAATTTCTCAAACTAAAAACTTACCATCTTTGAAAATGTGTATACACTTTATTCTGCCTTCTACACTGAAGGTGGGGGGAGGGAGGGAAAGAAAGGGTAGATCTGAAATGGGTTCACACACTTCATCTTACTCTTTTCTCAATATCTTCTTTCCCACCCCCCACCGGCATCTGTGGCCCTTGTGAAATTATACATTCTTTCACATGCCTCATTTTCTTACATTGTCTGCCATTTCGCAGCTGCTCAGATTTTTTTTTTCCTTTCTCAGCTTTGCTTAGTGCCAAGGAGCTGTTTGTTCTAACACTTTAAAAACAAATGGCACTTTTTTCCAGAGACAAATATCTTCACTTCTGTCAAATAAAAAGTTGAGTAATAATGAAAACATTTTAAGCATGTAGGTGTTTTGAAAGAAAATAAGAAATCTACTGTGTTTTAATGAAATGCTTAAGGAGAGAATCAAATCATGGTATGAACATTGAATGTGCTTTTAAGAACATTTATTTGTCATTAGTTCTTTTAGTAATCATGACATTTTCTGGTTATTTGTTGATCTCTTGGGTTGATCAACTTCACACAAGGGAGCATATAAGGGAGACATTCAGATGTACAGACAGAGAGGTGGTAGATAGTAGATGGTAGATACATAGAAGATAGATGATAGAGAGATGTGTCATATACAGATGCAAAGATGATAATTGATGTATAAATAGATCTTTCCCAAAGTTCTATTCTGTGTAACTTTAAACAAGTCACTTAATTTCTATAATCTTCATTTGCCTCATCTGTGAAATGATAAAGGTTGGACTAAATCACCACTGAGGTCCCTTCTGGCTGTAGATCTATGATCCTATGATCCCCATTTAAAGCCATTAACATAATATTTAAATTTTAATTTAAAATTCATTTTATATCTAAAAACTTCTCCAGCAGAAGAGTTAGACATGAGCCTGACTTGTTTTAAAAAATGTATAAATATTTTTACCATCCTGAACACAGTAAGATCCCACTTGTCCAATGAAATCTACAAAAGCATTTTAAAGTGACTATCTCGGGTGACTTGTTTTATAGGCCCTTTAAATTGAATAATTTTTAAAGTATAATTTTTAAAAAATTACTCTTATTTATATTATGTGTTTTCACATCACCTTCACTTCTGAACAGACCCTTTTCTCCTTTCCCTATTCAGCAAACCATCTCATAACCCCCCAAAAAATTTAAAAGAGAGGGGTAAATTGCTTAGCAAAACCTACATATCAAACAAATCTAACTGTATATTCAATATTTGACATATTTATTCTCCAATCTCTGCAAAGAAATGAGAGGAGCATATACTCTCAGTTCTTTAAGGACATTTTTAGTCATTTTAAGTGCCCAGAATCAAATATTGTTTTTTTGTTCTTTCCATTAATATTGCTGTATTTAATCATTGTACATATTGTTATCCTTTTTCTGCTTACTCATTCTGCAACAGTTCAGAGAAGTCTTTTCATGCTTCACTGAATTCTTCTTATTGATCATTTTATAAATCCCAGTAATATTCCATTATATGGGCATATACCACAATTTTCTTAGATATTGCCCAATTAATGGGCAACTACTTTTTTCAAGCTTCTACTACCACAAAAGAAATTCTTCTGTGAATATTTGCTATACAGAAGACTTTTTTTTCTCTTTAATCTTCTTAGGATATAATCCTATCATCCTGAATCAAAGGTTATGGGCATTTCAATCACTTCTTTTATTATGATTTCAAATTGTTCTCCCTAGCAGTTGGATCAACAGACAATTCCATCAACAGTATACTAATGTGCTTGTCTTTGCACAGTCTTTCAGACATCAACTAAATCCATCTTTTTATCATGTCACCTCTGCTAATTTGCTGGGTACCAAATGACAATATTTTTTCATTACAGCAATAATTTTAACATATTGTAAAATATGAAAACCCATCGCTATTGCTATCTCAATTTCTTTCATCAGAATCATGAATTCTTTACCATTCTCTTTTCTTTACATTTCAACTTTTCATTCTATGGATGATGGCCAAATGGAATGTGGTGAAAAGAGCTGAACAAACCCCAAGGCCTATCTCCAGCCCTCTCCTCAAAAACTACAGGAATCTACTCTTACCAGTTTTAAAAGTCATTTGAAAATTACTAATAGTTTTTTTAAAAAGTCCTGGGTTTTCCATCATGTACATTCATCTGAGTCCCTCCCAACTCTCTTCTCTTCCCTATAACCAGATCTTGGATCCCATTTGATTGAATAGTCATAACACCAGGCATTTACACAGCACCTTTCTATTAAAGGAAATAGCTCAGAGAAAAAGAAATAATTCAAAGACACTTTTATATGGATTCTCTTATTTGTTCTAATCCTATAAAATGGGAGTTCAAATTTTACAAAGAGATTAAAAAACAAGGCCCATAGAGTGTGAGCTATGTGTACCCAGGTGTGCTGGCACACCCTGAGTGAGAATTACTATTTCCCTTCTTATGGGGGTGCGTCCCCCTGTACAATACAAAGAGAATAGATTACTTGTCCATGAAGACAGGACTAGACCCGTAGTCTTCTCACTCAGCCTGATATTTGTTTCAACAAACTACATTCAATTCAACAACAAGTTTTATATCAATATTCCAGTGCTCAAAAGTGTTTTTCACTTCCAGAAATGTCTGCAATGTATAGGGCTCTGTGTTTGTCCAGGATGCTAAATGAACTCTACACAACTGGATGCCAACCTGTCTTCCTCATCTGATAGCACATTTCTTCCCCTCCTGAATTTTATGTTCCAAAAAAATTGGCCTATGCTTTTCCTTATGGAACAGTCAATCTCTTATCTCTATTCCTTTGCAGAGGCTTTCATTGTGTCTGGAATATTCTCCTTCACCTCATTACTCACAGAATCTTTCTTTTGCCTCAAACCACAGTTCAAGATCCACTTCCTAAACCAGGTTTTTCCTGATTCTCTGTTAGTCCTCTCAATTCAATTTTTCAATTTTATTTATATTCAATTATATTCAAATAAATATTCAGTTCAATATTACTTCTAATTTACTCAGCATATATTCTATATCTAGCTATTTGTGGCCTGTTGTTTACTCCAAGCAGATTGGCAATCCCCTGAAGGCAGGCATAGTTTGTTTTTTGTCTTTGTATCTCTAGTACCTAGCACACTCCCTAGTACATTGTGGACACTAAATAAAAATGTGTTCAATTATGTTCTCAGTAGAATTTTTCTTATTTTGGATCAGCTCTAACTGAAATATTCTTTGCTTTGGTGAAAAATAATACTTGTGGCAATAGGAATCTTTGCCAGGATTACCTGATTTCTGCCTTTTTAATTCTTTTATTGCTAAGAAGGTTGTAACGTTCTTAGTCATTTGGGGGTGGGGGGATTAGAACAGTAATTTCATTGGTCTAGAAAAGTCCTATGGGGAAACCTCCCTCTTTAGAAGCAAGTTTAGATGTTTATGTAATTTTTGAAATTTAGAGCTTCTTCTAGGACCCAGCTTCTTCAGTTGTGAATCACAGCCCCATTTGGTGTTTCATAACTGAATGTAGGTATCACAAAATTGTGATTTATTATAAGTGAGTTTGATTTGTATACCTATTTTATATACCTATATACCTTGGGCATATAGCAAAAGAGCAAAAAGGGGTCATGAGTAAAAAAATTTAAGAAGCCTTGGTCTAGGACAATGAAAAAAATTTATTTTTTTTAAAAAATTAATGTTTAGAATAAAACAAGAATTTCCATAACATAGTACAATAAAAAAGATGTTTATACATGAAACTGAACATCTACCATGCACAAGTTGATATTCCTTTCAAATATACAACAAAATTATCATGTATTTTTTTTCTTTTTTCTTCCCTCCCCTTCCCCTTGCCTTAGAAATGTCCACCATTAGACACAAATAGGTACATGTGTATGTATAAGAATGTATTTTATATACATGTATTCACATGTACATGAACATGTGAATACATGTATATAAAATACATTTTTCATTAGAGGCATAGCTGTTGCCTCCCTAGTCCCTGAACACTATAAAATCAGAAAACTCAGAATTGAAATGTCTAAATCTAATAACTTGCCTGTGAAGGAGTCAGATGCCAACCAGGTCATACTCCATAGGTGCCCTCAAAACTATCTAAGGAAGATAAATCTACATCATATCCAAGTACTTATTTGTCTCCTTTTTCCTTTCCACACAGAGAAACAAACAATATCATTGGGAGTTGAAAATCCCTGGCATTGATTCAGAACACAGAGACCTGGACTACTTGCAATATCAGCACAAAAGCCCATCAAAAGTAGAAACATGGTCTTTTTTGACTAGGTCTAACTGCCAAAAAATTTCCAACAGAGGTTCTAATTCCCAAGATTCTTTCATAGCCAAAATGAGAAATGAACAAACACAAATGAATAATGCTGACTGAAATTCTAAATTGTACTTATCAATCATTCAAGATCATGTTTTTTCTTCTACAATTCAAATTTAAAGCACCTACTCTGTGCCAGGCACTGTCCTAGGTGCTGAGAAACCAAGGTGCTGAGAAAACAAAACACAAAACTCCCTATCCTAAGGAGCTACTGGGTTGGAAAAACAGAGGAAAATGCAATATATACAATAATGAAACTCTCTCTACCAGTGGAGATCATCAAACATTCCATAATATCATCTGAGAAGTGTTTTGAGGTATCAAGAGGTAAAATGACTTGCCCAGCATCACACAGTCAATATGTGGCAAAAGTAGGGCTTGAAACCAGACTTTTTTTGACTCTTGATCAACTCCCTCTGTATTGAACCAAGTTTGTTTTAAATTAAAAGTAAAAGAATAATTTCAAGACATACTTGAAAAATATATACTTTTTCACAAATTTACTTGATAGCCAGCGTGCAGAGGACATGATAATTTTTTCTGTATGTTCCAATTTTTTTATATGCACTTAATTTTGACATGAAAGCAAAATGTTAGTTTGTAGGCCTGGCTCTACATGTAAGCATAATAAATAAAGTGTGAATTGATGGGAACCAAAAATGCTCAACTGCCCAGAAATGCCTGTCACAATGCCTGTTATTCCCAGAATTTTAATTAATCCATTAGTTTCAGTCATTGTCTTCAGGAGACCATTGTAAAAATATAAATCTATTTCCCAGGAAGTATAACACATTAACCCTTTAACATATATTCATTTCTCAGATTAGCTAGTAGACAGAGAGCCCCTAGAATGGCACAGTAGACATAATCATTCTTATGGGAGTAAGATCAAGGAAGTCTAGAAGAATAAAGCACTACTAGGCTAAAGCAGACTTGGAAAAGATGCTGAATTGAGAATAATGGGCATCTGTAGTTGGGTTAAGGGAAAAGCAGAAAGAAGATGAAAGCAAAATTCACTTACTTCAAAATTTCTCTTAGGTGATATTTTCTTGTGGCATCCAAAAATTATTCAGGAGGTGTAAAAAAAAGGCAGTAAAAGAAAGAATGTCTAGCTATTACTACCAACAATCCATCATAAAGTTAAAGTCTATATAAACTTATTGTATTGTTTACTGTATTACTACAATGAACAGTGCATTACACAGAACCATTTATAAGAAATTCTAAAAGGGACAAACTTCTTTTGATCAACATAAGTATGTCAGTGGACAAAAATAATCAGTTACTTTATCTGAATTATGTATTGAATCCTCTCCTCTTTTCTCCTCCCGCCTCTTTCCTAGTTCATTCCCTTTCTCTCTCCTCCTTTTTTCTCCTTTCCTCTCCTCCTTTCTCTTCTTCTCTTCTTTTCTATTTCCCTCTTTTTTTCCTCCCTTCTTTTCTCACTGTATCTGCCCCTCCATCTGCTATTTTCTTTCTCCCTACGCCTATATGGCTGTTCTGAAATTGAGGCAATTCAAAGTACATGATGTATAAAAAATTGGCAAGAAATTGTGCCTTACAATGATAGAATCATAGATTTTTCTCTTCCCCACCCCCATTTTAAACATGAAGATTCTCAGACCCAGAAAAATTGAGCAAATTACTTGAGAAATAAGTAGCAGAGCTAGATTTCAAGCCCATCTCTCTAAATTTGGTGTCCTTTCCACTGGATGCTGAAGCTATGATGGGCTACTCTTTAGATTTCTAGTATTAGGAAGCAGTCTGTTTGATACTGAGCCTCTGAACTTAAAGAGAAAGTAGTCAAATTGAAGAAAAAAGTCCCCTGTTCTGGGGCCTGCAATTCTAAAACATATCTCTTTGAAAATGGAGGAGTGGGTATCAATCTGTTGAGAAACAAGTGTATTACTAATCGTTGGATGCAAGTCTTTTTTGCCTTCTTTTAGAGAATTGACAAACTCTGGAACCCTATAATTTTGCAATTCCTCCTCTGAAAGGTTGCTAATTTCCTGGTGCTTGGAACACAAACAGAAATATGGAGGTACAAAAAAGATTCATGCAAAGGAGGAGAGTGTTAGTGCTAAATACTGATGTTAATAAAAAAAATAAATCTGTTGAATTTTAATCATCTTTGCTCCAGTCTTTGTAATGGAAGCTCTTGTACCCAATCTAATAGTCCTAATGAAAAATGGGTTCAGTCTTGGATCCAAAGATATCATCATTATGAATGTATAAGTGCCTAGGACAATATAATTCCCTCCATGGTGCAGCTGCCATGGCCTTTGATCCGTGCTGTATTACTTACTTATTTATTGATTTATAAAAATGAGCTGTTGAGCTTTTCCTAAGAAGTCCAAGGGCACATGAACAAAAAGTAGGAAATATACAACCACAAAAAATAAACCACGAAGAATAAACCAGACCCACTAATGACCAGGGCACTTTGCCTAGGTGAGGAGGATAAATCAAAAATACACTTTCTGAACACACCCTGAACATCAACAAACAGGGACTTTGTAAGACCCGAAGAAGAAAGTTATATAACAAGGGCCTATATGACATATAATATATGTTGGCAAAAACTTGGTCTGCACACTATGAATTTATTTATATTTGGCCCTTCTTCAGAGACGGGTCAAAGATTCTCACCAGAAAGTATGAGCAGTATGATGTCTTAAACACAAACAAGGCCAGGGGTTGCATAGTTCCCTCTGAGCATTTAGTATTCTTGTAAGCCAATTAAAATAATTCGGTTTCACAGTGGAATGATTCCATTAAATAATAAATAATAACTCTGCTCACTGTGAGAGTGGGCCATAAAGTCCTTGACTGAGTAAGATGGAGATGAAGAAACAGAGAATGGGTGTAAATGAAACTCAGACCCAGGGCAAAGAGAAATAAGTGTTTGAATTCTTCTCTACGAAACAACCAATTGAGTGGTGAATTTAATCTAGAGAGATAGCCAACCCAGATGATTCAGGGTTGAAAACACACAAAAAAGTTTACTTCTATATGAACTAGATTTGTACACTTAACATATTTAAAGAAAAAGTTTGAGTTTTCTGCATTGTATACAAAACTAACGCACACACACACACATACACACACACACTCACACACCTCTCCCAAATACATGTTGTACATCCCTCTTCCTTTTCATCCCAGCTGGAACTTTTGGGACTTTGTGCTTTCTCTGAACATAACTCCATTTAATTCTGCCAACGATAGTCCCTTGTCAAAAAGCCCATTATCTTCGAATGTCTTTGGTCTGTGTAGACAGCCAATTGAGATCCTCCAAGCCAAAGACAATTACCTGGGGTCCTGAATGATCCAGTTTGGCTTTAAGCATGAATTCACCAGATAATTGCTAAACTCTTCACTAAATATTGGCGGGCAGTGCACTGTTATTGACCAAAAGCATACCAGAGTCTTCAGGCAGTTCTTGAACATTAAACCTTTCCTGGAAGGGGTTGGGATGGGGGCTGGGGAAAGGGGATTGAATTTAAAGATACAGAGTTACTTCAGGGCTATATCAAGGAGACTTGAATGACTTAATTAGAGATTAAAATATTAACCTTCATCTCATCAATCTTTCAATAGATGTATTGGGTTGATTACTTAGTCCAGGCATATAACTCTCTACTGGGCCACAACCTCTGTGTTTTGTCTCTCCTTTATTCCCACTGTCACTACTCTAGTTAAGGCCTTCATCACCTTATAAACAGTACTGCAGCTTCCTTACTAGCTTCCCTGCCACCAGCCACTTTGAATCCATCATTCATGCTACAACCAAACACTTTCAGTGAGTCATTTTTCTCCTCAGAACTAGTCAATGGCTCTCCTTTTTTACTCTTTTAAATCTAAATTCCTTGGCCTATCTGGAGCTATAAGAAGGAGCATGGAGTTCTGAAAGGCTTAGAAGAGATGGAAGAGAAT
Source organism: Myrmecobius fasciatus (assembly GCA_023553655.1). Lineage (NCBI taxonomy): Eukaryota > Metazoa > Chordata > Mammalia > Dasyuromorphia > Myrmecobiidae > Myrmecobius > Myrmecobius fasciatus. The sequence continues at coordinate 200,816 of JAJPUD010003361.1, read as the reverse complement.
TCATGTGGCACTTTGCCCGGCAAATAAGTGCTCACTTGGGACATTTTTGCTGTACCAGGAAAGGAAGGAAACAAGCATGTATTAAGTACTTATTATGTGCCTGGCACTCTGCTTGCTAAGCACAGCAGATAGAAATACAAGCAGAAAGAAAATAAATTCCTGCTCTTAAGAAGCTTACATTCTATTCGGGGAAAAACAATACAACAACAACCAAAAAGGAAATTGAAAGGAAGGGGAGAGGGAATTAATTTGTAATCTAGAAAGTCAGAAACATTCCAGGAGGGGAATGAAGGCAAACCAGCTTGGACCCTTTCACAAAATGGAAGCTCCAGGTGGAACTCATCAATTGGAGAAAGGGGATGAGCCATGATGAGCAAACCATAGGGTAATAAGATGTTCCAAGTTGAGGAGCCCCAACCACTTAGAGAAAGATATGAGGTAGTGGTAGAAGCATGATTTTGAAGTCTGGGAGGTTAGAAACTGAGTTGGAAGGGTAATGAAACCAGGGTTTCAAGGAACAGCTGAATCAAATTGTGACTGATTACATTGCATTGCCTTTGGAGTATTCAGCATATTGAAATAATTGGGAGGATGTGGGTATATCTTGGATCAGTCATCCTAGTACAGTTAACAGTTAAAATGCATGGACTAAGTTTAGGTTAGTAGAACCTGAAAAGCACAGGGAAGTTGTGGTACTTGAGATCCAGGTGGATAAAGACCTCAACAGGTCTTTATTGCAGGGAATAGGCATATTCACAAATGTTTATGTTGGCCCTAGATTGAGAATCATGTTCATACATAAATTGAGAGGAGTCAAGATGATGGAGTATTTTAACCTATAGTTGGCTGCTTTTGTGAATTGTTCCAGCTGAGTGTTCCTTAGAAAATGGGTGCTCAGCTAAGACTATTGTATTCATCATATTGGATTTCAAGGTTCTCCACAGTTTACTTCTACTCTACTATTACTTTGATACTTTAATTGGGGAGTATCATTTCCACTGGCTCAAAATTCTGTCTTCTCATCTTTTGAAACCCCTATTTCTTAAAAAAAAAAATCTATCAAGGATATATCTGACATATTAGAAATCTTCCTTTGGGTCTCAATATTTTATAGATACTAGTGTAACCCTTGAGATAACTATTTGTTACTGCATTCTTTTGCTATCACACCTCCTTTTCTCAACATACATGTCTGATGAAGTATTTTAAACCATTTCCTCATGCAAGTATGTGTATAGTAGCATGTGTCAACCTACTGATATGTATCACAATATTTCCACTGTTTTCTGAGTCAACCTCTGTGTCTTGCTTTATTTTGTTCTCTTTTCCTGGAAATTGGTGAAATTCAGTTTTTAAAAATATGTTTATAAATGCTACTTGAAAATGTGTAAACATTTTTAAAATATGTATATACATATTATGTGCAAAGTAGTGTTTATCAGGAATACAAAGATAAATGATATGTAATCTCTCCCTTCAAGGAGCTTATAATTTAGGAATAAACAATAGCTTCTATACAAAATAATAAGGGGCAAATGCTACTAAAAAGGTTCAAGTTCAAAGGAGGTAATGATAAAATCTAATCACTCTCCCTTCACTTTAAGCAGCTGGTAAAACCATGGACAGAATCCAATGGGCCTGGAGCAGGAAACTCTGAGTGCAAATCTGACCTCAGATACTTACTAGCTATGTGATCCCAGACAAGCAACTCAACTTCTGCTAATTTCAGTTTCCTTAACTGTTAAAAATAGAGGATAATAACAATACCTACCTCCGAGGGTTGTTGTGAGGATCATATGAAAGAATATTTATAAAGCACTTAGCATAGTTTTGCATTACATAAATATATAAACCCCCACCTTCCCTTTTTAAATCCTAAAGCATCTTTAAGATTCAATTTAAGTCCCACCATTTGTGCCTGATTGAATGAATTTAAGAGGGTCTAGGGTGATTCCAAATAAACAGAACTACATTACCCTAAAGAATGCTGACAACTTGCTATCAGACAAAAAAAATGAATTAAATTCCCATTTAAATTATGCTGTCAAGAGGCAGCTAGGTGGTACAGTGGATAGAGCACCAGCCCTGAAGTCTGGATAATCTGAGTTCAAATCTGGCCTCAGACACTTAATACTTCCTAGTTGTGTGACCCTGGATAACTCATTTAACTCCAACTGCCTTAGCAAAAAAATAAATAATGCTGTCAAGAAGAGAAAATATCTTGGAAAAGAACTGAATGATTTGGTGGGATTTGAAGCAGAATGCCTGTCTCTTTTTTGTAATCTCACTGTGAAAAATAATGGAACTTGTTTAAAATCTTTGAAAAATTTATTGATCTAATTTTTGAGTCAGCATATGTTATACAGAGGATACAATAACGTATCCAATAGCACTCCTTAGCAAGATAGTAAAGTTTCTCCATTATTTGACCCTAACTTATCTCCATCTTTGCTTCTTCTGCACTATAGTCAAGTATGTCTACTCATTCTTCAAAATGTACTTCACTCTTCTTTGCTTCCATTTTTTTCTCTTCATACAAAGCTCCCATGTCCTTGCTCATACTTTCTTTCATATGTTCAAATCCTATCTAGAATTCAAGGTCCAGTTCAAGCTAAGTATCCCAATTCTCAGCCTCAGTGAGCTTTCCATCCTCAGAACTCTTAGAAGAACACTGTCCATATTTCTTTCACCATCTGTTTTGTAAGCTACTTTCCCAAGAGATCTAGAAATCAATTTAGCATGTTTATCTTGTGATTTCTAAAACTAAATTGAAAAAATTCACAGGAGTCTGTACAGAACTCCCAGGATCACAGAATCTCAAAAATGAAAAGAACTCCAAAAGTCCCTTGGGGGTGTGAAAGAAAAAAATAAGAAAAAAAAATTTACAAGATAATTTTATTATATATTTGAAGGGAATATCAATTTGTTAATAGTAAATATGCAGTTTTATGTACAATCATTTTTATTGTACTATGTTATATAAATGCTTGTTTCATTCCATAAATTAAAAAGCCTCTTAGTCCACACTGTTCCCAAATAAGGAAAAAAAACTCTCAAGAATAGAGGTTTATATGCAGCCCCCAGTACTCCTGAGTACTGTCCAAATAACATTAAAATATAACTAGAAAAAATATGTAACTGGAAATTACTTTAAAATAAATAAAAACAGGATGAAATATAGATAATATTGCATTTTAAAACCAAATTGTTAGGCTAGTCATAGAAATCCTTATGTATAATTTAGTGGTTCCCATCTCTCTATAAGTTTGATACCCCTGTTCTACACCATACACTGAAAACAATCATTTAAAGGAATATTCAAAGCAAAAAGAAACTGCTCATTTCTTTTTATTGTAGATTTGGAACTGGAGAAGACAGCAAAGCAGAGATTATTAACCTACCAAGTTCACAAGGAGTGGATAGATGCCAATGAGTTTGGGAACATATATATATATATATATATATATATATATATATATATATATTCGCTTTTTGCTGAGACAATTGAGGTTAAGTGACTTGTCCAGGGTCACACAGCTAGGGAATGTTAAGTGTCTGAGACCAGATTTGAACTCAGGTCTTCCTGACTTCAAGGCTGGTGCTCTATCCACTGCGCCATCTAGCTGCCCCAGGGAACTTATATTTTTAAAAATATTTTGATAATTTTATTTTAATATTTTTTTCTTTGTAGTATTTTATGCATTTTAATAGGGCAATTAGATGGCGCAGTAGATAACACTGTGCCTAAAGTCAGGAAGATCTGAGTTCAAATCCAGCATCATAACTTTGGCAAGTCATTTACTCCCATTTGCCTCTGTTCCCTTATTTGGAAAATGAGCTGGTGAAGGAAGTGGTAAAACACCTTAGTATCTTTGCCCCCCCCCAAAAAAAAAACAAACTAGGAGGGATCATGAAGAGGAGAACATGTCTGGACATCACTGAAAACAACTATAAAAATTATGTAACAATAAATAATTTAACTACATTATTTAAGAGGGGTCCTTAGGCTTCTACAGGATGCAGAATAGGTTAATGACACACACAAAAACATTAACAGCCCCTTTTATTCAAGTTGAACCTCCTTCTTTTATATAAGAGGAAACTGAGAACCAAAAATGTGATGTGACTTATTAAGGTCATATTCATAGTTGTGAGAGAGTTAGAATTTGAATTCCGGTTCTCTGAATCTAAATCCAGTGTACTTTTCACTTAACCACATTACCTTTTCAATTTATCCAAAAATTTAAGGGATTAAAAAAACTTAATAATTCAAAATTAGTTGGGAAAGGATACTTCTAATCACAAGAAAGAGGAGTGCAGTCTTCAAAGAACAAGAGAAATCAATTAGTTGATTAAGAAAGGCTCACTGTAGTAAGAATAAGTTCAATAAGTATTTATTAAGTGTCTATTTTAAGCCAAGCACTGTGCTAAGTGCTGGAGATTTAAAAAAAAAAAAAAAAAAGAGGCAAAAGACAGTGCCTGACCTCAAGGAGCTTATAATCTAATGGAGGAAACAACATGCAAAGAAATATAAACAAAGCAAAGGACAAATGGGAAATAATTAACAGAGGGAAAGCACTAGCATTGAGAAGGATAAGAAAAGGTTTCCTGTAGAAGGTGGGATTTTAGTTGGGACTGTAGGGAAACCAGTGGGGTCAGTAGCTGGAACAGAGAAGGGAAAACATTCCAGATCTGAGGAGCAGTGAGAAAATGACAGAATAAGAATGAAAGATTTCCATGAGGACTGCTTCTTGAAGTCAGAGAATGCAAAGGGAAATTGGGTATGAAGGAGATTGGGAAAAAGTATGAGACAAAATAGGATAGGTGTGTGTTGGGAATGACAAGAAATTCTGTTAGATCAAAACATAAGGTACCTGAAGGTAATAGTTTCAGATAAGGTAGACTGGGACAAGACTAGAAAGCTTTAATTTTATTCAAGATGATGAAAAATGATGCTTTTTTGTACACATAATTTAAATAACAGAGTACTTTTTTGAAAAAAAAAGAATAATTTAGTAATAGTGTGTAAGATGTATAGATGAAGGACTTAATAAAGGTAAAAAAAATCATAGGAATATCGAATTTCAGAATGGGAAGTTCCAACCTCCCAGTGATAGAGCTCTTTCACAAAACTCCAACAGACTAAGGTTACAAAATTCCATTGATGGGGAGCTAGCCATTCAATCTAAAAATAATCATAAAAGCCAACCTTAGAGTCCGGAAATATGGGTCCAGGTCCCATCTTTGATACATACTAAATTTGTGAACTTGGACAAGTTATTTAAGCTTTATTTTCCCAATAAACACATATATTCTAAACCAAAGCTTCTTAAACTCTGGGTCATGTTGCCACATGGGATCACATAACATGTAGGGATAGTGAGATTGTGATTTATTATCAGTAAAAGTGTGAATTTGTGTACCTATTTTACATACCTATATACCAAGGGTCACATAAAAATTTCTCAGGTGAAAAGGAGTCATGAGTGGAAAAAGTTTCTCTGAACTACAAAGCATTTATGATCTGTGTTGGTAGAGGGAATTTCCTTAAGGAAGTTCTGTATACTAATGAAATCATAGACCCAATCCAAAAATAATAATTACTTCTTTAAACTATTACAAAATCTGCCTCCCTTTAACTTCCATGTATTGTCCTTAATTCTGCCATTTAGAATAGCAGAGATTAGGTTTCTTCCCCCTTCTGAATTAGTCTTTTCGTATATTAGAAGGTAGAATCATGTCTTTCCTGTCTTATTTTATAGGCAAAACATCACCAGGTTTTGTTTTGGGGTTTTTTTTGGTCTGTTTCTTTTATGATGTTTGTTTCCAATTCCTTCATTATCTTACCTCCCTCATCTGAACTTAATCCAGTTTGTTATTATTTCTGACCACAACAGAGTCTGGTGGGCTTTTCACCCTTCTCTAGGAAGGACTACATGCCTTTTGTAGAGGTATAACAGTGCTGAGTCTTCTCTTTTGTGTCATTCTCGATAATGTCTTTGATTGACATCCTACTAAAGCCCTCTTGCTCAAGTCATTGAGTTCTCTGCCAAGCACATTCTTTCCAGTACTCATGAGTTGAACTCCTTTCCTGCCAGGAGTCCATCATTCTGGTATCAAAAGCCAAGATCCAAAAAAATAAATCCTGTTCTTCAACACCATCCATATAGCCAACTGTTCTTTTTTCTATATCTTCTCTCCTTTTCCAAAGGCATAACCTGGAAAAGAAGAAGAAACTAAAATGGTATCTATGTCTCCCAAATCCCTCAGTTTCCTGCCTAAGATTTCAAAGTTACCAAGAATTCATTTCATGTTTATTTGGTTGTTATTCAGTGGTATCTGACTCTTTGTGACCCTGTAGACCATATTGAGCATAGTATTTTCTTGGCAAAGATACTGGAGTGGTTTGCTATTTCCTTTTCTAGCTGATTAAAGCAATAAATTAAGTGACTTGCCCAAAGTCACACAGTTATTCAGTGTTTAAGGTCAGATTTTAATTCAGGTCTTCATAACTCCAGGACCAGCATTCTATCTACCCCTGAGCCACTTAACTGTCTCCTATTCATTTAGTAGTTATCATTAATTCATATATAGGTAGATGTGCAGAACTGGGTAGCAGTCAGCATGTAGTCTTAACAAGTTTTTTTTAAATATGTCTCAAACACATCTTTTAGGAAGCCAGGATAGCCTAGAACTATAGACAGCTGTTATTGTTGACCTTTAGGAGACAGTCATAACTAGAAAAATTTTTTTCTTCCTAGGGAAGTATGATGAACCATAACTAGGGAGAACAACATATGCATTCCCTCAGTTAAACATAAGGAGACAGATACCCTGGGATATTTGCTGTGTGTGCCTGGAGAGAAGACAGGAGTAGGAAGAGTAATTAGTAGCTTGCTTTCAATCTTGCTAAATAGATACTAAGCTCTTTCATCTTTGTATTGCTAAGGATTGCAAGTGGTATCAAAATGATAAATTGAGGACCTTCTAAATTATCTGTCTTGGGGTAAACCTCTAGTGAATCCATCTTAGTTACCTCTCTGCCATAGAGTCACCAGGTGCCACTGTCTTTTCCTTTTTGGAGCTGGCAACAGAATTCCTCATACCTGTTAATCTCTGGGAATCTTCCTGATTCTTTTGTGGAGTTAGTAATAATGGTAGTGGTAGTAGTAGTAATAGTTACACTACTAGTGGTAGCACAATAGTAATAGTAGTAGAAGTGATAGTAGTAATAATAATAGTTAGTAGTAGTAGTAATAGTAATAGTAGTTCTGGTAGTAGTTGTAATAGTAATACTAATAGTAGTAGTAATGGTAATAGTAATAGTAGTTGTAGTAGTAGTAGTAATCATAGTAGTAATAGTAATAGTATTTGTGATGGTAATAATACTAGTAGTATTGATGGTGGTAGTAGTTATCATAGTAGTACTGCAAATAGTTATAGTAATGGTAGTAGTAATAGTAGTAGTGGTAGTAGTAGTTATAGTAGTAGTAATAGTGATGGTGGTAGTATTTGTCATAGTAGAGTAGTAGTAGTGGTAGTAGTAGTAATCAAAGTAGTAATAGTAGTGGTAATGATAATAGTACTAGTAGTAGTGGTGGTGGTGGTGGTAGTAGTAGTAGTAGTACTAATAGTAAAAGTAATTGTAGTGGTGGTGGTAGTGGTGGTGGTGGTGGTAGTAGTAGTAGTAGTAGTAGTAATAGTAGTAGTTAGCAAGATACATACTTAATAAACATGTTAGGAAGACCCAGTAGGTTTCTGGAATAGTTCACTAGATAAGCATACCTTCTGGGTCTAAAGATGAACTTTAATTCTTGGTATCTCCCCTGAAAAATCCCTTAGTAAAATCACTCTGTCATTCTCCATGGAGGTTCCTTGTAATATTGTTAGGTAATTTTTGAAGTCATGAAGATATGATACCTCATCTCACCTATGGATATTATCTGATTTGATCCTCACATCCACATTCACATGCTCTGTTATTATGCTCATTTTTCAGTTGGGAAAACTGAAGCAAGCTGAAGTTAAGTGACTTTCCTAGGATCACACAGGAAGTAAGTTTCCAAAGCCAAATTTGAACTCACTTTCCTGGACTAGAAATTTCCTGGACTAGAAAGAAAAGGTAGAATAGAAGCAAAAAACAATTATAAAGGAAAAGTTAGCAGACTTTGCTGAAATTTCAATTAGTAACCATTTACATATAACAACCCATGTACCCAGAATCTAAAGAACATTAGACTTAAAGTTATTAGGTTTTAGCCAGGATACTGGCTGCAGGCAAATATTTTTGTTTCTTCTCCCTAAACCCTATGAAAAGAGTTGAAGGAAGTAAGGACATAAAAAGAGAAAAAAGTAGCACTTGAATAAATGGTGGGGTTAAAGTCAACTTTGCACATCAAGTAGAATGTTATGGAATATCACTCCCACGTAATTTAAACCAATAGAGTTTTAGTTAATTTTTATCATTAGTTATTTTATTCATAAGCATGTACTTTTGAAAGTATTTATATCAAATATTAGATAACAAATTAGGTGTCAACAGAAAAAAAGATTGATGATCTTTACAAATTATACCTTCCTACATAATGCAATATATAGATATACACAATGACATATGCATGCATGCAAAATATGGAATATGCTTATATATTTTTCTGGACACTTAAAATCACACCTAAAGTTTTTGTCAACTTTACAAAAGTAATATATCCTTTTAAAAAAACAGTCATAAAGAAAATATAGCATAGCTCATTGTGGGGGAAAAAAACCCAGCTAAATGTCTCTTCTGTTCCATTCCACCCAGTATGACTCAAATACAAATATATAAAAGTGCTCCTAGAACAAAATGATGTGAAATTATGGAAGAAAGTTCAAATATTTGCAAATTATTCCTTTGGGAATGGTTTGGAGCTCATTGGAAGAAAGGAAAGAAGCAAGAAAGCAAGAGAGAAAGCAAGAGAGAAAGCAAGAGAGAAAGGAAGGAAGGAAGGAAGGAAGGAAGGAAGGAAGGAAGGAAGGAAGGAAGGAAGGAAGGAAGGAAGGAAGGAAGGAAGGAAGGAAGGGAGGAAGGGAGGGAGGGAGGGAGGGGAGAAGGGAGGGAGGGGAGAAGGGAGGCAGGGAAGAAGGGAAAGAAGGAGGGAGGCAGGGAAGAAGGGAAAGAAGGAGGAAGGGAGGGAGAGAGGAAGAAGAAGGAAGAAAGGAAAAAGGAAAAAGAAAGAAAGAAAAAGGGAGGGGAAGAGAGGAAAGCAGAGGCTGTCCTATAAAGAGTATTCCAAAGTTGGAATGTTACATGTGGGTACGAGTGAACCTCCAAGACTTGACAGGCTTAGTTTATCAAGGCATCTAAATATTAGAGCTGATATAAACTGACAATAGATTTCTTTGTTCTGGAAATTAAACCAGAAATCTCAGGACTGCGTTTTCCAGTGTTTTTTGGCTTTGGTTGTGTTAGAAATCTTGCCACATTTGAGTATTTTCCTTTCTTATCCTGGATAAAATCAGAAAGCAGAGAGACACTTGAGAATTCTGTTTTTAAATAAAAGCAAACATTTCCAAGGGAGATTGGGTCTCTGTTTAGTATTGAGTAACTCAATTATTGTACTTAAATGTTCCCTAGACATCAAATTTCTATGTGGCAAGGATATATTGTAGCAAGGTCAGGTTAATATCAATGTTAATGTTAATATTACTCTGCAAGGAGTTTAATGAACAGTTATCATATCATCTTTGGTTACATGCAGTAGAAATTGTAGCTTTTTAAGGATGTCACATTCTCCCCCTCAGCATTCAACTCCAAGTTGACTAGAAAGGTCAGGTGCATCCTTAGTGTTGTAGCATATGCTTTTAAGACAAATCTTTTTCTGAATCATTTCCCATCGTTAAAACACACACACACACACACACACACACACACACACACACAAACACGAAAAACCTGACTCCTTCTAATGTCTTTATCTAGCAAGTAAATCATTCTTGGTCCCCCTGCATATGGTCAAGTCTCTTCCAGATGCAACGTCCCTAAAAGTCTCAGAGAGTAACTTTGGAACAGAAAAGACTGACACATGAAAATTTGCTTTTCTCTTGTGTTCTTGGTGGAATGTGCCTTTGTATTTGGACCTAGCATTGCTGAATGGTTATTGGTCACTCTGTTATCTAACACCATATCACTGGGTAGTTGTTCCCCATACAACATTTCCACTAACTAACTCAACTGTGGATCACACAGAGATGGGACAAATGGAGGAAGGTCCAGATGGCTTTGGAAAATAAGTTCCTTCCTCTGCCTCGCTCAGTTTCTTTCTTTTCATCACATAATCAAAAATGATTTATTAGTACCCTTTTAATTTTATATCACAATCATTTTTCAGTGACTTTCCTTTTCCCCCAACCCCCTCCCTCGGAAATCTCCCTTGAACAACAAATCAAAATATTGTCCAGGTCCAAGTGACAATATATATGTGCACAATGGAAGTGTGTATGTGTGCATCTACACACATGAAAAAACAAAGTTACATATAAATGCATATATACATGATTTACATATTGTTATTGTCATTTTCAATTATATCTGATTCTGTGTGGCCCCATTTGGGATTTTCTTCACAATGATACTGGAATGGTTTGTCATTTCCTTCTCCAACTCATTTTACAGATGAGGAAACTGAGGCAGATAGAATTAATTGTCTTCCTCAAGGTCACACACCTAGTAAGTGTTTGAGGCAAGAACTGAATTCAGGAAGATGAATTTTTCTGACTCCACCCCAGTTTTCTAGCCTTTGTGCAACCTAACTGTCCCAATTTATGTATATGACTTTTATTTTATTTATATATGTGTTATCAACAAGTGATTATTTGGGGTATATATGTTTATTTATTAACTTTCTACTTATGTCACAAATCTTATAATTATAATAACACTAATTATTATTATTACTTGTGTTTGTTGTTTCCCTTGTTAGAATGTAAGTCCCTTGGAAGTAGGGATTGTTTCATTCTTTGTATTTATATCTCTAGCACCTACTATAGTACCTGGTACATAGGTAATAAATGCTTATTGTGGTAATAAATATTTATCAATTGATTTTTAACACCAAATGCAGAATGGTGACTGATCTACAACTTACAGACTTTTAGATTTGACTAGGGTCACACAGCCAGTATGTGGCAGAGATAGCACTTTAATTCAGGTCTTCTTAACTTTAAGACCCACTTTCTATCCTTTACACCCAACTGAATATCCTTATAGCTTAATAAATGAAAACCAAAAAATAAAAAATAAAAATAAGCAAATAAAAAATAAAATAAATGAAAACCAAAGATCATAGAAATCACATAGAATATTGGAGCTGAAAGGGAGTTAAGCAAGCAACAATTCATGTAGTATCATTTCACAGAGGCAGAGGCTGAAGACTGAAGGGGAGTACCTTGTCTACTGTGATGTAATTAGCAAGTGGGCAAATTTAGGTGAGTTTGGATGCCAGGTCTGTTGGAAAGATTGATGCAGCTCCTACTGTACCCCTGCCTCCCAAGAAGACACAGGAAAACAAAGCATAGAATAATTTTTTAGTCCAGAACTAGAATGGTCATTGAAAAGAACCATTCCTCTTCTATTCTTCAGGACCTTCAATTGAGGCAGACTAGGATTTAATAATGGTTTTGAATAGATACTTACATTTGACCTCATAGAAATTATTTTTACCCTTAGACAGAATAAAATCATGCTAGCAAATCTGATAAACCTTTAAGACACATATCTAAGTAAAAAATGATCCAGAAGATTATAAAGCATACAGGAAAGACCCTCATTTACACTGGCCTGCTTTTTGTGCATCTCAAACATACTGGTCTACCTTAGCCTAGTGACCTGATGGGTTCAGAAACTCTCCTGATCTATTTTTTTCCTAATTAATATTTCCTTTCCCTCTTCTATCCTCTTCCCCTAGCCTCTTGCAACAATACTTCCACTTCCAAGTATTTTTTACTAATATGGCTTCCTATTTCTTCCATTTCTTCACTTAAAAATGAGAAGTTTGATAAAAATTACCTCTAAGTTCTCTTTCAGCTCTAAAACATGAGCCTCTGAGGTTGCATAAAAGCTCCCAAACAAGCAAAAAGACTGTTATTGGTTTTTTTAACATTGTTTTATGAGCTATCTACAATTATAGCCTTTGGTTTCATCCAAAGCAAATCATCTAGTCAAAGCAAAGATTCATCTAGGTATAATGCAGAAAGGCTCAACATCTGGGAACTCCAACCCTAGATGGAGGAAGGAAGAACAAGCTGTACCTGGAAAGAAGACTTACTGATGATTCTGCTGTCAGTATTAAGTTAGAATGAGGAGAGAACAGTTCCTCATTCCTTCCAATGTAGAAACTCAGTGTAAGTTTCACATCTGTTGTAGTTGAAGTAGTAACTTTCCCCTAAAAGGACTTTGAACTGCATCCCAACCCACATGAAGGGCTCCAAATTGTCTTCTGTCTGATCATGTTCAGGGAATTTGGGGCAACAATATGGTGTTAGTACTAGGAAAATGGTGGGCCAGGCTGCCACACAGAGAAAATGTAGCATTTCAACAAGATCTCCTTGAAATGGAACCATTTGTTCCTGGAAATTAAACAGAGGGGCCGGCAAAGAGCACTTGGATGAAAATCTGACTTTGAAAGTCCTGTGTAAATCACCATAGGGAAAGCGAGGCTGGGAAACACCCTCTCTACTGTGCCTCTTAATACCATATTAGTCAGTTAGAACATAGGGTGGATTTTCTGTGCAAATCTAAGCCGGAGTGAGAGCTATTTTAAAGCAATTCAGTGGCACGCAATGGAGAAGAGTTTCCCAACTCCTAAGGAGCAAACCCAAGCCAGGACTAACCCCCACTGCAGATCTGGTCTGAAAACAGTTGTTTTCATTGCTGTGGAGTAGTTTCGGACGTTAATTCAGCTCAGCATATCTGCTGCAATTGATTATAAAAGATGGTAGTTATACCATGGTGGCAGAGGCAGAGATTCCAGAACTCTGACTGTATAATGTCAGTTCAGAGCATGTGAAACAAAACTGTGCTTTTATCTGCCTAATTTCTTTCCTATTACTTTTGACTCCCGATGACAAATGTGCAAGGAAGGGTGCCAAAATCCAGTTGGCACTTCATTATCTGAATTTGTTCCCTGATGCCTAAGTTTTAAAATATTTTGATTTTGTTGTAGTAAAATGAAAACAAGGTCGTCATTAAAACCAAAGAGAACATTGGGGTGTCATGGGAGCTGCTAAAATAGAGGGGAAAGCTCTAAGAGGCAGCATGGCAGAATAGAAAGAATGCTAGTTTTAGAGTCATGAAAGAATTGGGTTCAAATTTCTGTTTTGATGACTACTTGCTAAGTAAGCTCAGGCAAGTCATTTAATGACTCTGAGCCTCAATAGTCTCATATGTTAAATGTGGATTTTAAAAAACTTGCCCTACCTACTTTATAATATGTAATGGTGAATTCAGGATCAAAGATTCATTGAATTGGAAAGGAAAAAATAGGCCATTTATTCCAACTTATTCACATTACATATGAAGAAGTTGAGACCAAAAGAGGCTAAGCAACCTTTCTAGTATCTTATAAGCAAAAGTAATATCAAAAATTGCATCTGCACTCCAGATCAAGTGGCCTTTTATTGTACTTCATTTTTCACAGATAGACTCTTGTTTTCTGGCTGTTGCCTTTACTCTATGAGCGTATAAGGACTAACTTCATTAAAAAAAAAAAAACCAGCAACAACAAAAACTATTGTCTCTTCATCCAACAAACAAGAACTAGCAATATTCACCTAGTGAGTCTGAGGTTTTTAGATGGAACAACTAATAAAAACCATAAGTGTAAATTGATTCAAAGTACTATTCTAGTGTTGGCACCAGCAACTCAGTCAAATAAGCAAACAGAAGGGAGAAGAAGCTAGGATAATGCAAGATAACATACAACCTAAAACTATTATATACTGTATTAAGCTTTGGAATATGCTCACTCAGGGACCAATACATACATACACATAAACACACACACATACACACACACACACATATAAACACACACACATACACTCACACATGCTTAGATCTTCAAATATTTACTCTTCTCTATGTCTGGTCTAGCCCCATCCCTATTTTAATCTGTTGTCAGTGGTCCTTAGCCTAGTTGAGCAGTACTGTAAGGAACTTTGAACCCGTGGGCAGCATGCCATCAAAAATTCAAAGCATTTTATGTTAAAGCATTATGAGATTTTTAGCATTCTTCCATTCATCAATAAGAACCCTCATTTGAAATCCAATTTGGACAGGACATTCACTTTGATCATAGAAGAAAGCATGCTGCGAATTGCACAGGGCTTCCCACTTGAGAGAAGTATTCTTGGTCAAACAGCTTAACAACCGTATTACACACTTCTGGGAAGAAAACAAGTAGAACTCATTTCTTTCTAAAATGAGACTAGGAATATACTACAAGTCTTGAAGCAAATAGAGTCCTCAAACCAAAGACAGGCTGATGTTTGAAAATGAAGGGCTTCATCTGCCAACCAACTGAGTATCAAGAATGTTCACTATACTCAGCTTTAGGAGTGCTGCTTTTCCTGACTCCCAGATCTCCCCTCCCAACTTTTCCTGTCCCCACCCACTTATGCAGGCATTCCAAGTGCCTTTAGAAAGAGATTCCAGTTCTCTTCTTCCACATGGTTTGAATCTGTGATTTTCAATACATGGGCTCTTAGTCACTGTGCATCTAATTAACATTCAAGGAACAAGAGTTCCGATTTAACTGTGCTTAAAAATCTATAAAACTGTTCATGCTCTTTGATCCAGCAACACCACTATTAGGTTTGTATCCCAAAAATATCCTTAAAAAGGAAAAAGGACTCACATGCACAAAAATATTTATAGCAGCTCTTTTTGCAGTGGCAAAGAATGGGAAATCGAGGCAATACTCATCAATTGAAAAATAGCTGAACAAGTTGTGGTATATGAATGTAAAGGAACATTATTGTACTATAAGAAATGATTAGTGGGTAGATTTCAGAAAAGCCTGGAAAAACTTGAACTGGTGCTGAGTGAATTGAGCAGAACCAGGAAAAAAATATACACAATAACAGGATTGTATAATGATCAACTTTAATAGATATAGCTTTTCTCAGCAATATAATGATCCAAGACAATTCCAAAAGATTCATGATGGAAAAAGCTATCCACATCCAGAGAAAGAACTGTGAACACTGAATGCTGATCAAAGAATACTATTTTCACCTTTTTTTTGGGGGGGGGAGGATGTTGTTTTTTTTTTCTTTGTAGTTTTTCCCTTTCATTCTGATCCTTCTTTCACAGCATGACTAACATGGAAATATGTTTAACATGATTGCACATGTATAATATAACTTACATTGTTTTCTGTCTTGAGGAATGAAAGGAGGGAGAAAATTTTGGAACTCAAAATCTTTCAAAAATAAATGTTGTGTTCAACCTACATTGAATTATTTGCTGTCTAGGGAAAGGGGAAAATGGGGAGGGAGGGAGAAAATTATGGAACACAAGGTTCTGCAAAGATGATCGTTGAAAAGTATCTTTGCATGTACTTTGAAAAGTAGAAAGCTATTGTAAAAAATAAATTATTGATTAAAAAGAGAATGTTAAAAAAATGAATGTTGAAAGCTAACTTTACATATAATTGGAAAAAATAAAATACTATTAAATGGGGGAAAAAATAAGTGCTCAGTTTTTGCTTCTTACCCCTTAAGTGAGGTCTTCTTAGATCTTAGTATACTTTTTGGTAAAATAAAGATATGATTAATTCCCTTATTTGGACATTGGGTAAAAATCCAAAATGTCTATAAATATTTTATCAAAGCATATTCATAAGCTATTAGCCATACTTTGATGAATCTTTGAATTTATTCATGTAGGAGGTATGAGTACTCTCTCTAGTAGTTCAGATTTCAACCCAATATGTAGTTTTAGGTGGAGAAGAAGACTTTCTTCTCCTTTGGCAGTTCACTTAATTTTGTGACCCCTTTGGCAATCTGATAAAGCCTATAGACTCCTTAGAAAACTGTTGAAGATTGAATTTTCTTTTTTTTTTTTTTTTTTTTTTTTTTTGCTGAGGCAATTGGGGTTAAGTGACTTGCCCAGGGTCACACAGCTGTTACGTGTCTGAGATCAAATTTGAACTCAGGTCCTCCTGACTTCAGGGCTGGTGCTCTATCCACTGCGCCACCTAGCTACCCCTTGAAGATTGAATTTTCAACATTCACTTTTATAAGATTTTGAATTCCAAATTTTTTTTTCTCCCTCTTCCTCTTCTTTCCCTCCCCCTCCTCAAGACAGAAAGCAATCTGATATAGATTATACATGTACTGTTATATTAAACGTATTTCCACATTAGTCACATTGTGGAAAAAGGATCAGAACAAAAGGAAAAAAAAGCCACAAGAAAGAAAAAAACAAAAAGCAAAGTGAAAATAACATGCTTTGATCTACATTCAGACTCCACATTTCTTTTTCTGGATGTGGATAGTATTTTCCATCATGAGTCTTTTGGAATTGTCAGATCATTATATAGAATACTGTTTTTAAATGGATAAAATAAATTGTGTAGTGTGCAAAAAATGTTTGTAACAGCCCTTTTTGTCACTACAAAAAAAGAACTGGAAACTGAGTGGATGCCCATTAGCTGGAGACTGACTGAATAAGTTATGATATATGAATGCTATAGAATATTTTTGTTCTATAAGAAATGATCAGTAGGATGATTTCAGAAAGATCTGGAGAGACTTACATGAACTGATGCTAAGTGAAGTGAGTAGAACCAAGAGAACATTAAGCAATAAGAAGATTAGGTGACGATCAACTCTGATGGACTTGATTCTTTTCAAAGGTGAGATGATTCAGGCCAGTTCCAGTAGTTTTGTGATGGAGAGAACCACCTGCACCCAGAGAGAGAATTGTGGGAACTGAGTGAGGATCACAACATAGCATTTTCACTTTTTTGTTATTGTTTGTTTGCATTTTGTTTTTTTTTTCACTTTTTTTTCTTTTTGATCTGATTTTTCTTGTGCAGAATGATAAGTGTGGAAACATATACAGAAAAATTGTACATGTTTAATATATATATTAGGTTACTTGCCATATAGAGGAGGAAATGGGGAGAAAGGAGGGAGAAAAAAATTGAAAAAAGATTTTGCAGGGTGAATGCATATGTTTTTAGAAAATAAAAAGATTTTAAAATTAAATTAAATTTAAAAAATAAATAAATATAAATAAATTAAGTAGGATTACAAAGAAAGCCAATTATATTTTAAAAGTAATCAAAATATTTAACCAAAAATTTCTAGGCCTAGGTTAAGAACCTCTGCTCTAGATCTCTTGAGTCTGCCTGGATACCAATAAAGCATAATAGATATTCATTAATCCTCCCTTATACTAACTTTATGGCTAAAATTTTGTTTTCTTGATCATATAATTCACTGAAGACATTTTTACAACTTTTTTTGCACAGTTCTTCATTAATAAAATACTGCAGCCTATTCACACTCACCCTGGGTCTCCCCCATTGCCTTTTGGAGACCTGCAATTTTAATCCTTCAGAGACTATGGTATTCCACATCTGATAGCCATACAGAATTACCAAAAGAATATTGACAGTAAAAGGAGAAGTCTAAGAAGAATTTGGGGGTCATTAAAATTATTGAATAATTTCCCAAAGGAAAGCAACTGTTTTTCATACAAATCTATTGAGTCTAGTTCTTTATCCCTTTACAATAGCTATCAAAAGAACAAGTACTAATGGATCACTTCTATAAATTGTCCATAGATAGGTTCTATTTCTAAAATTTAATACATCATTTTTCTTAAAAATTGCACAATTAACTCAACATCATCTAAGGGAATGGAAAGAAGAATAAGAATTGGTTGGCTTTTAGTAGTATATATGTTAGGGGCAGTTAGGTGACACAATGGATAGATCACCAACCCTGAAGTCACGAGGATCTGAGTTCAAATTTGGTCTCAGACACTTAACACTTCCTAGCTGTGTGACCCTGGGTAAGTCACAACCCCAATTGCCTCAGCAAAATATATGTATATATACATATATATATATATATATATATATATATATGTCCATGTTTATTTACATTTGTAAACTATATATAGTAACAATAGGATTAGGTTCTGAATTTATGATTTCATGGGCATAGGGAATGAATTTCTTGGGGAAGAAATTTTCTCTACCAATTCAGTTCAACACCTTCTCCATCTTGTTTTTGTTATTGTTCAGTAGTTTCAATCATGTCTGAATTTTTGACCTCATCTGGATTTTTTTTGGCAATGACCCTCAAGCAGTTTGCCATTTTTCTCCAGCTTGTTTTACAGATGAGAAAACTGTGGTAAGCAAGGTGAAGTGACTTGCCCAAGATCACACAGCTTATAAGTATCTGAGGCTGTATTTGAACTCATATTTCCATCTTATAGTCTAGGTAATTTCTCATGGGAATTTCTCAAGTACTGAGATATGAAATGACTTACCCATAGTCATACAACCAGGATGTGTCAGAGGCTGTACTTGAACTCAGATGAAGGCAAGGCCTCTATTCTCTATCTAAATACCTCTTAAATGTATAATAATACAAAAAATCCTCAATTTGAAAATGAATATCCTAAATCATAAACGTTTGTCATAGAAAACTATTAAATTTTCATAATCTCCCCTATTTATTTATTTATTTATAATATTACCTATATAGCAGGATCTATAATTTCTGTACATTCTAGGCAAAGTGGGAATGATGACTAGCTCCCCTTGAATGCTCTGATTATTAGCCTGAAATAAGAAAAATTTCCAAATTTACTTTACATCTATTATCCTAACCTTAGTTTAAAAAAAGATTTTACACAGAGAGACACACAGTGAATAGCTTTGTGACTATGCCCAAATCATTGAAACCCATTGAACTTCAATTTTCTCATCTGTAAATGGAGGCAATGATATTTACTGTCTGTTCACAGAAAAGTACTTTTCAAACCTTAAAATGCTACATAAATGTAAGTTACTATGATTAAGCCAGCAGGTGAGACAGAACTCTTTAGTGTCATACTAATTACTTTATTCTGCATAGTTTTAAAAGATTCCAATTGATGAGACACTACTCACTGTGGACTACTCTCCAACAATGCTTTGAAAGGGTTTTGTTTGTTTATGTGTTTGCATGCTTATCTTTTGAAAAGATATTAGTCCCCAGTTCCCATACCAACAGAGATGTCTTTTGATTGCAATTTTCATTGAAAGATCATTGCTCAGGGAACACTGAGTTCTTGAACTGCTCCAAAATTGGGGACCAACTAAGGCAGACCTAGGCATCTGGAGTGACCATGAATTAGACTTGACTTCTCTGGGTTTCTCTGAACTGGTAAAAACCCAAAATTCACTGGGTCTGTTCTAAGTAAGATTAAATTGTTTTAAGTATAGCTTCATGGAGAAGCACAGCTGGAACTGAGCAGGATGGAAGTGGGAAAAGGTGCCATTCACAGAAATAAATTCACCTTGTTTGTTAAGATTGTTCTGTCTTAACGACACTCATTGATGTCACAATCTCCCAGATGTTGCCCTATGTTTTCTGAGTGATATAGCACACACACACACACACACACACACACACACACACACACACACACAC
>JAJPUD010003361.1:130680-181111 GCA_023553655.1 Myrmecobius fasciatus | reverse complement strand
CACACACACACACACACACACACACACACACACACACACACACACACACTCTAACATCACCACCACCATTCATGGTAATTCAGTAATTTAATCATTGAATCATAGGAAACTATTGTAGGGTAGAATATAATGAAGATCCCCAGAGACTAAGTAGATCCAGGTTTTGCAATTGATACCCTTTGTGACCTTGTTACTTCTCTTCTTTTTCTCATCCATGAAATGAAGGATTTAAACCCTTTAAGGTCTTAATGAACCCTTTAAGATCTTAATTTCTGTGAATATCAGAGTTGCAAGGAGAATTCAGAGGTCATATAACCCAACCCCTATTCAAATCATGAATCTTCCCTGAAGTATCTTACAATGACTATTGACTTTTTGAATCAAGAATGATTTCCAGAAACTAAAATATACCTTCCTTTTACATTTTTGGATAATTCTACCTATAGTGACTAGAAAGTCATCCTCAGATCTACTAAGATAGACTTAGCTCTTCTCTGCAATAAATTGATCCAAGACAATTCCAATAGATTTGGGATGGAAAATGCATCCACATCCAGAGAAAGAACTTTTGAGACTGAATGTGGATCAAACCATACTATTTTCATGTTTTTGTTGTTTTTTTTCTTTCTCATTATTTTTCTGATTTTGTTCTGATTTTTTTTACATGACAAACACGGAAATATGCTTAAGATGATTGTACATATATAATCTATATCAGATTGCTTGCTGTCTTGGGGAAGGAGAATGGAAGAGAAGGAAGGAGAAAAAATTTGGAACTCAAAATCTAACAAAAATGAATGTTGAAAACTTTCTTTACATGTAATTGGAAAGAAATAAGATATTATTAAGTGGGAAGGGAGAAGAAGTAAAGCCATTCTTAAAACCAAAAAGAGCTGGATTCTAGTCCTGCCACTGATCTATACTGGTTATGTGTCCCTGAGCAATCTCTCAATGTTAAGTGGATCTAAGATCATAAGTTCCAAAGGAGATGCTGACCTTCACTAGAAATTATGTTTTCTCCCCTAGTCATTCCATATACTAGGGAAATCATAGATCTCATTCCTGTCACTATTCTAATCTCCCATCTAAATATTTAAAAGGTTTTCCTTATGTTGTGCCAAAATATTCCTCCTATAACTTCCATTCATTAATTCCAGTTTTGTATTCCTGAGCCAAGCAGAATAAATCCAATTCCTCTTTCACAGGAAAACTCTCAAAATATTTGAAGTTATCATTTTCATTTTCCCCTTCTTTTCTTTCTTAATTTTTTTTTTGTTTCTTTCATTCTTTTTTGGAGGCAAAATTTTGGGATTAAATAACTTGCTGGTAA
Organism: Myrmecobius fasciatus; assembly: GCA_023553655.1. Classification (NCBI taxonomy): domain Eukaryota; kingdom Metazoa; phylum Chordata; class Mammalia; order Dasyuromorphia; family Myrmecobiidae; genus Myrmecobius; species Myrmecobius fasciatus. Next base: position 179,781 of record JAJPUD010003361.1, on the reverse strand, counting down.
ATCACACAGCTAGTAAGTGTCTGAAGCCACATTTGAACTAAGGTCTTCCTGACTCCAGGCCAATGCTCTATCTACTCCCCCTTTTTTTCAAAGCTAAAAATTTCTAAACCATTATGTGTCTGACACATGCTGCTGCTCAGTCATTTTTCAGTCGTGCCCAACTCTTTGTGATCCCATTTGGGGTTTTCTCGGCAGAGAAGAGTGGTTTGCCATTTCCTTCTCCAATTCATTTCACAAATGAAGAAATTGAGGCAGACAGGGTTAAATGACTTGCTTGGGGTCATACAGCTAGGAAAAGTCTGAGCTTGCATTTGAACTCAGAGTCTCTTACTCCAGACCCAGAATTCTATGCATAGAGCTACCTAGTTGCCCATGGCACTTAGTAAATGTTTAACAAATGTTTATTGATTAATTGATGTGCCTCCTGTAGAAGTCTAAGTTAATTCATAGTTATCTATTAACACCCTGATATTGGAAAGGCTTGAGATAAATAAACCTTTCACTCTGCAGTTCAGGAGTAAAGCAAAGGGAATGATACAACTATATTCATCACCAACATCTTTGGAATATTGTAACATTTGAGTTTCTAACACTGCTACTATTTCCACCAGCTAGGGGATGGAAAAGCTGCCATTAGAAGGTTTACCATAGCTGACTTCACTTTAATGCCTGCAAACATCTACCTCTGGATAGAAATGAAGTTTACCTAGATAATGGAACAATAATGGACAGCTACTGTGAGAGAGTCCATCCTTGTTTTGGTTTAATGATCACTTGGAGTGATTTTTCCCTTTTATGTTAACTAGTCCCTCCATATAGTAGTTGGACTTTTTAGACATAAGTTCCAAATTCTGTTCATAGGTATTGATTCAGATGACAACCAAGTAGATCTTGGGCAAGCTTCTGGGCAACATGGTATGGTGGAATGAGCTCTGGACTGAGTCAGGTCTCAGTACTGACATTGCTGGGAATTCACCATGTGACCTTGGACAAATTACTCTGGCTCAATTCATTTTCTTCATTTGTGAGAAGAATGGGAGAGGAAATTAGGTAGTCTCTAAGAACTTTTCCTATATCTCTGGTTCTTTAATTAGATTTCGAAGCAGAATTTATCCCTATTATTGTATATGAAAAAATGTAGAATATTCATTTCCAAACTATTTCTGCTATAAAATGAAAATGGGTTTTGATTTAAGCTATATATGGTTTCAAATGTATTAGAAATAAATTAATTAAACAAGAAGAAAATGTTCTCCTTATGACAAGTTGGTTCACTAGTACATGTGTGTCACCAGAACTTCAGCATTGTGTTTTTTTGTTGTATTTTTTTTCCAGAACAATTTAGAGATTTAGCCAGAGTGAGCAGTCAGGATTGTTCCTGGCTCTTAGATAGATAACATCAGAATATGTTCCTTTTTCCAAGCAAAAGAAAAAAAAAAAAAAAACATTCAGTTGCACTTACATCTTCTTGATCTGAACAGGTGAGTCTTATAAACATATATAACATGTGGGTCTGTTTGTATGCTTTAGTTCCTACTTAACTATTTCCTTTAGCCTGAGTAGTTGGAGGTAAATCTGAGGTCAAACTATAGCTGAGTCAGCCCGCTATAGTGACACAGCAACAAATCCAGGACATCTGTTAAGTAAGGCAGCCAGAGAAAGGGGGGCTGGGAGCTCAGACTCTAGCTTCAGTCTGGAGTCTGATCACAAGTCTTTAAAACAGTAGGGAGACACCTACCTGAAACATGCCATTTCTCACCAGTTTTACTAGCTCAAGAGACATTGACTTCAGGAAAAAAATCTCCAGTGCCCAAATCTAAGTCCATGAGAATCATTTTGATCTTTGCATTAAAAAACATTAGTCTTGAGAAAGACAGAGAGAAGCAAAAATAAATAAATAAAATGTTTGGGTCTCTCTGCTTGCTCATCTCGATGGAAAGACAATCAGGAAGTTAGAAAAAGAAGGAGCTCATCAATCAACCAATCCATACCAAGGGTGGTACTAAAAATACCACCAATAAATAGGCAGTGAAACTGACTCCTAGCTCTATTCTGAAAAGAGTTCCCATCAAATTTCTTAGCACCTACTCATTGACTGTTAATGAGGTCCCTGGGGGAAAAAATTTTCCACCTAAAAAGAAACATAAAAATTGAACTTTAAAGACTAAGCCAACAGTGATAAAATATAATGCACCAAAGTCCTCAAAAAGCTTGTATTGTTACTCTATTGGCATTCCCTTTCTGATGGGATATAGCACTATTATGACTAATGTAAGTATGTACAATGCAAGAAAAGGTCATTGAGCTAAGACAATTTCATTTTCATTGCATTTCCTAGGTGATTGATATATTATGTTCGGGAAGGTTCCTTTTTTAATTTGTCCTTATTTTTCATTTTTTGCTATTTTAAGAAAGTCTTTTGACACTTGAAGAAGCAACCAAAAAACTGTACAATAGTGGAAGGAGTTTCCACACTAGAAACTTCCCAGCCTGATAAATTTATTGGTCTGAGAAAAATAAAAGCCATGACTTCCAACTTGACGTTAGCTACAACATCTCTTGATATGCCATTTTAAGAAGACTGCAGGTTTAAAAAGTGAACTGATTTGTTTTCAGAACCCAAAGGATGTTGGGATTGCTGTAACTCTATGAGGTTCCCAGTGTCAAATTGACTGTTATGAATTGGTCTCCAACCTCTAATTAGCAATATAATCAGAGAATCACCATGTAGCAACAATTCCCATACACTTTCCAAACTGATCCCTACTAGAAACTGTTAATAGTTGCCTTGAAGCAGAAACATGTTTCCATAAATGCATAGCTGCAGTAGGAAATGGTAAAGCACTCCAGTATCTTTGCCCCCCCAAAAAAAAAACCTTAAATGGAGTCACACAAATTGAGATATTACTGAAACAACTGAAGAAATAAATATCCATCCCTTCAAGCCCAGTCAACCATTGTTTCAGTGGTCATTTGAATGCCTATAAGAAATAATAGACCTTAAGTTTATGTGAATTTTACTTGTAGGAATAAATATATTCTTCTTTAAGATTCACTAAGGGATGCTAAGAGATCATAGAATAATAAATTTAGAAATAAAAGTGACCTCAGAGACTATCAAAGACAACCTAATATTTTACAAATGAGGAAACAAATATAGACAGTTAAGTGACTTGCCTGAGGCTACATAGCTAATATGTGAAATGGAATTTGAACCCAGAGAGGGCTTCCTGACTCCAAGTCCTATACTGTATTTTTTTTTGGTGGGGGAGGGGGAGCGGAGTAGAGAGGGGTTGAGGCAATTGGGGTTAAATGACTTGTCCAGGATTACACAGGCAGTGTTAAATGTATGAGGCCAGATTGGAACTCAGATAATCTGATTTCAGAGCCAGTACTCTATCCACTGCACCATCCAGCTGCCTCTGCTATGTTTGTATCTATTATGCCTGGGTACTGCCTAAACACTTTATATTTCATGAAAAACTCAAAATGTAAAATGAGTGAAGAAATATCTAGAAGAATCAATAAAAATACTTTGTCATCTCACCAAAATTATCTCCTAAAAACAACTCAAGAGAAGAGTATTCCAATTACAAAGTAAGCCACATTGTTGTTAAGTCCAGTTGTTCCTCAGAGGAGAAAGATTGGGGAAAAGAAGGAAGAAAGAGCTAAAGAACTAGCAAGAATCATTAGCATTATTTATTTAGCACATTAATGGTTTTGAAGTTAGATAGATGTATAACAAAAATAATATTATATATAATATATACACATGTTACATATATAAATATAAAAAAGTCCATTGACCCTACCTATGCTATTACTATCTTCATTTTCCAGATGAAAAAACTGAAATTGAGAGAGATTGGGGCCTTGCCCAGCGTTACGAAGGTCTGTTAATACAGGTCTTCCTGGCAGTAAGTCCAACACTATCCACCTACCTGCCATTTAATTTTAAGCAAAGGAGGGAAGAAATAAGAAAGCAAATGAGTTTATAGCCAACTTTTTTTAGGTAGCTAAGTATCTTCAAGATTTTGGATTTCTGATTGTCCCTAAAGAAAAAAGGCAACTTTGCTCATAGAAAATAGATAAATCATGATCTACATGTTTTGATTCTTTTTATATACAATTTGACTCATCTTGTTTTATTTTTTTCTAATTTAACCATGAAGCCATAAAAAAAAGAAAATGCAAAAGACTGATTTCATTTAATTCTTTGGTCTAGAAATAAATTCCTAGTTCTTCCTTGAAGTTGACAAATTTGCTTTTTAAAAAATGGCTCAAAAGAGGAGTCCTTTATTTGCTGTATTGTATTATACTAGAAAGGAGATTTCAATTTGGCTTCTGCTAACTCTGGCACTTGGGAGTCTCTCTACAAGTTAGGGATGAGAAAAGGAAAAGAAAGTGGGGAAGTGGAAAGCAGGGGGAACCTAAGGGAAAATTTCCAAGGAAGACGGCATGCAATGCAGAGCTGTGTTGTGACAGGCATCCTTGGGGAAAGACTGCTGAGAATTTGCCTGGCATTACCTTGGGTGATTTTTCAGGTCACCCACAGAGGTGAAATGAGGATAAAAGAACTGTTCAAAGAGAAAATACAATGCTGGCTTGATTTTCCCATATTTTGCTGTTTGTGTAATCTCAGGCACATAGGTGGGGCAGGGATGTCAGAACTAAAACAGAATGGGGATTCAAATATGTTTACAACACCTCTGCCCATTAAATCCCACAGAGCTGACCTTTCATGCCCTTTAAAGTAGGGGAGAATTGGACTAGTCACTGTCAGAGGCCTGCATTTATCATCATGAGTTTAATAACTCTGTTATGGACATTAATAATTACAAGAATGATTATTGTTGTTTGTCTTTCTCAAAGAGGATCATGATATCAGGGAGGTGATGCCATGACATGCAAGTGAATTGGATTTAATTTCTGTGCAAGGTCACCTGCCTCACTTTCCCCTCTGGAACCACCTGGGTCCAGTGGCCAGGTTTAGAGCAGGATGACTGAAGATGGCCCTGGTTGCACAGGGACACCTTGGCCTTTTTTAATTAAAGTTTTCAACAGGTTTGAATTTGATTGAGGCTGCACCCATTCAGTGAGTAAGGCTAGGTAGTAATTGAGGCAAAAAATCTACTCTTTCAGCTAGTCCCAAAAAATCTGAATGAATGAATGAACAAATGAATGAATTTGGAAGGGGAAGATTCTCAGGGTTTCTGGCCAAAGCAAATATGATTGTTATTTACATTCAATTTTAGTTAATCAGGACCCAAACAATGACCAAATGGAGCTTGGCCTACACGACTATTGGTGGCCAATTAGAATCAGATTAGTTTTGGTTTAAAACTTGGTCCTTAAGAAAGAGAAGATTAAAGTGATTGAAAACTATTGCAAGGTAGTGCACAGTCTTAAATATAAAAGCAAAGCTTTAGAAAAAAATAAGCATTTTAAAACTCTTAATAGAATTTGCAATATATAAATATTTTACAATGGACAAGTCTCTAAAATATTACTAAACCTAGAAATCAGTGCCTAAAATTCATCATTTCCTTCCATCTGCCACCTCAAACATTCTCTATCCAAGCCCTTTTCATACTGATATAGCACAGAAGTAGCATAGTTTATTTCATGGATAGAGAGGAGGCTTACAATCAGAAAGACCTGGGTTGAAGGCATGCTTCTATAACTGAACAAATGGCTTAATTTTGCGTTGTTTCAGGCTAATCTCTAACATTATATAGTGCAGAAGTTGCCAATTTGCATTGGTAGAGGAAATTGGCATCAAAGTGGCACAAGTGGATAGAGCCAGAAAGATTCATCTTCCTGAGTTCAAATCTGACCTCAGACACTAGCTGTGTTTCCCTGAGTAAGTCATTTAATCCTGTCTGCCTCAGTTTCCTCATCTGTAAAATGAACTAGTAAAAGAAATGGCTGGTAAAAGAAATAGCAAACCACTCCAATATCTCTGCCAAGAAGATCCCAAATGAACTCACAAAGAATCCAACATGACTGAAAAATGACTGACAACAGCATGAGGAAGTTTGCTCTCGGAAAGTTTCCTACATCAAAGATATTATAATCTAAATACAATTTACCCTCCAAAACATGGTATTTTACTAGTTAAATGGATCTTTTAGCTCTGACTAAAACTTTCTCATCTCATCCCCAAGAAAATGGACAACCCAATAGCTTATCCTATTACCCAACTGTCTATTCTTTCAAAATGAGTCTAAGACCCAGCGTATCACCATAGCACCCATAAAAATGCCATGATAGAAAAAACAGAGAAGATAGAGAACAATAACACAAAAAAGTCAAGAATCAAAGCAATGTAACTGGCAGCTGTTATGCATCCATCTAAAGTTGTGATCTATACTTGATGGGGGTGATCTTTCTCACAGGAGAGACCAAAATCTATCCATTCCTTCCCCTAGTGTAGCTTCAATCCATGTCAAATTACAGACTTTCCTCATATTTACCCATTTTGTAAATAAACATATTGAAGAACAGAAAAATCAAAGGACTTGGCCAAGATCACAAGGTCGTAAATGTCTAATAAAGGTCCTCTGATTTCAGACAGAACCACAACTCTTTCTACTGTAACATTCTACCTACCAACCTTTCATGAGTACTAGTGTAGATTTCAGGCTGATTACTTGCTAACCATAATTCTTACTATATGACCAGTCTACCTTCTGTTCTGATCATGCATTTCCCACATTAAATCTTTTAGATGCTATTTTGGTTTGGGGGCTTTTGGGGGTTTTTGTATATATCATTTTTGCAAAATGCTACAATCTTACTTTCACCCTTAATATTGATGTTCTTTGAATGATCCGCAATTCTGATGATTCACAGATTATGAAACTCAGTGATTTTCAACCATATAGCATCACAATAAGAGCACTGTAGTGACAAAAATAGGTTTTTATGTTGAGGAACGGCTCAGGATTATTGAAAGTATTATGTATGTAGTCCACCAAATGCAATCCAGCCTGCTCTCTTCCTGTTCCATCACAATCTATCTATAGTGCCTGTTCAAGAAAGATGTCTAAAAAAAGCTTCATTTCAATTTATTTTATTTTTATGTATGGAATATTAAACAATCTTTTTTAAAATTTTATTTCATTAAGGAAAATCTATAGTAATGTCGAACTTGATTCAATCAGCACAATGCCATCTGCCAACTGGAGCATCTGGAAGATGTCTCCATGCTAGCAAACCTCTCTTCCATTTGGACTCTGTACAGAGCATCCTCTGTGACAGTGGCACAGTTGTCTGGCAAGTATCTGCCTCCTTGTTTTATGCCTGGCTTGATATTAATAATTAGAAACTCAGAACAAAGTCGTCTGTCATTGCATTTATCAAAGAATATAGGAGGATCTTGCTATGTATATGAGAGACATCTTTTAAGCAGAGACTCAAAGGTTATATGACTTTTCTGAAGCAATTTTTATTTATAATAAGCAATGGACACAAACACTTTTAAGTTGATTGTGAATTATGTCTTTAGAGATGTGAATATCCGCTCTCGCAAAATTGTTTAGCAAAGGCTTGATGTTCTTTTCTCATATTTTCATCAAGGCTAACCCGGATGGATGTGGATGTGTTTGTGTGTGTACTTCATTCTTGTGGATTATAGAGAGAAGAAAGGACAACAGTAATTGACATTGTGAAATGCTTTAAAGTTTCTTTTATACATATTATTTCATTTATGCCTTACAAAATAATAAAGAATACATAGAAAGAAAGGTCTGTCAAAGAAGCTGGAGTTAATGGTTTTGACGCAAGTTAAGATATAGCAAGTGAAGAGTCTGACAAGATAAGAAGAGAACCCCAAGAAGGAAGTATCATGAAAATTTAGAAGAGAGACAATCCACAAAATATTCAACAGGATTAAATGATACAGAATGTTGAAGAAGGGTCATATTTGAGAAAAGACCATTAGATTTGGAGCAACTTCCTTAGGTTGAGTTCTGATTTAGAGGCTGAGTCCTCACACCAAGGTCCATACTTCTAAAACTGTATCTTATGAGTCCCCACCAATTACTTACCTTTAGTGATCAGTCAGTAGACATAATTAGCTCAAAACAAAGCATTTATTAAAATAGTATAGTAAGAAGAACAGCTACAAAACATTTTCCCAATAAACCTAGTGCTTACTGTCCCATATATGTAGAGCACACTGATAGTGAAATACGCATGTGGAGAATGAATGTAGCCAAGGCAAGTACCTCTTTAGGCACTTTCTTTTCTTGTGGTGTCCTGAAGAAACACCAACCTAAGTAAATCATCTCTATTGCACAGGACAATTTTTTAAAAAGAACTTTATGTTCATACCTGTTGACTAATTATCTAAATGGAAAATATTCTCTGTTCTTATATATTTCCATAATTTAAGAATTATATGAATATATTGAAGTCTTTTGTTTTTATTTCACATTTATTTTCCAATATATTCTCGCCTACCCAATACCTCATTACTTGTAATTTTTTTTAAAAAGGAAAGGATAAAAAGAATTGGTTCAGCAAAGCTAACCAATACATCAACTGAAGTTTAACAGTATATACAGTGCTTCACATCCAGTCTGCCCAGCTCCACAATCTTCAGGGAAGAAGAAAGGATTCATTTTTTCTTTTTTTTTTATTTCTTTAATGAATAATTTATCATTAAATCTATATGTATTGAGTTTTCCCTATAAAGGGCAGCTAGGTGGCTCAGTGAATAGAGCACCAGCCCTGAAGTCAGGAGGACCTGAGTTCAAATCTGATCTCAGACACTTCACACTTCCTGGATGTGTGATCCTGGGCAAGTCACTTAACCCCAATCGCCTCAAGGAAAAAAAAAATATGCAAGGATAATTTTTCAACAATGACCCTTGAAAAATCTTATGTTCCAATTTCCCCACCTTTCTCCCACCCCTTCCCCTAGATGGCATGTAATCCAATATATGTTAAACATGATAAAAAATGTTATGTGGGTTTATTTTGTAGACTGTAATTTTACTGATGTTGTTTCAAATAGTTTCTTTGCTATTTCCCTAGGATTCTTAAAGTAAATTATATCATCATATCATCAGCAAATAGAAATCATTTTGCTTCTCTTTTTTGACCTCTCTTTTTTACCTTTTTGCCTTTATTTACTATGTTTTGTCATTGCTAGTATTATTAAAACTATATCAAATAATAATGAGAAAGGGCATCCTTGCTTTACTCTTTTATTTATTGAGAAAGCTTCTAATAGACAGCATAAAATTTTTACTTTTGGTTTGTAAATAGATGCTTCTATGATAGTAAATTATTTCTATACTTTGTAGAATTTTAGCATAAATTAATATGTTCTGTTGGAGGAGTATTATCTATTTAATATAATATGTGGTAAAAATAGTATATGGCCAATATGGACATTTATTTTCCTTGACTACTTGTTTGTTACAAAGGGTTTGTTTTTCTTTTTTTCCAAGAGGGTAGAGAGATATGGGAAAAATAGAACATAAATGTTCAGCAAACAAAAATTTCCACAACTATGACTAGAGAATAAGTTCCTTCTTTTAAAAAGGTATTATATTGATATCTTTTATATTCATATAGTTTAGGTATCCTTCTAGAGAGACATACCTTATAAAAATAATGTTTTTAATCTTTTTTAATGTTTTATTTTCCCAAATTACATGTAAACATTTTCTTTTTTTTACATTTTAAGTTCCAAATTTTATTCCTCCATCCCCTTTCCCTTCTTGCTGAGAAGGCAAGCAACTTGACATAGGTATACATGTGTAGCCATGTAAAACACATTTCCAGGTAAGTCACTGTGTGAAAGAAAACACAGACAAAAAACCCCAAAGAAAAATAAAGAAAAACTATCATTGATCTGCATTCAGGTTCTACTAGTTCCTTCTCTGGAGATGGATAGTACCTTTCATCATAAGTGCTACTGAATTTTCTTGGATCATCGTATTTCTGAGAACAGCTAAGTTATTCATCATACAATATTGCTATTACAATGCATACATTATTCTCTTGGTTCTGCTCGTTTCACTTTGCATCAGTTCATGTAGGTCTTTCCATGTTTTTCTGAGAGCATGTTCCTCATCATTTCTTAAAGCACTATAGAATCCCATCATAATCATATACAATAACTTGTTCAGCTATTCCTCAATTGATGGACATTCCCTCAATTTCCAATTCTTTGCCACCACTGAAAGAGTTCTTATAAATAGTTTTGTGCACAGTCCTTTTCTTTTTTGTTTAGCATCTTTGGGATGCAGATGTAGTAGACCATTAGTTAAAGAGTGTATATTCTTTTATACCCCTTTGAGTACTGCTCCAAATTGCTCTCCAGAATGGTTAATCAGTATACAACTTCACCAACAGTACATTAGTATTTTAATTTTTCCATACTCCCTTCTAACATTTGTCATTTTCCTTTTGTGTCATATTAGCCAATCTAATAGGTATGAAATAATAGTTCAGAGTTGTTTTAATTTGCATTTCTCTCATCAATAATGACTTAGGACATTTTTATATGACTATAAATATCTTTGATTATTGTCTAAAAACTGCCTTTTCATATCCTTTGACTTTTTTCAATTGACGAATGGCTCTTATTTCTACAAATTTGATTCTACTTTCTGTATGTTTGAGAAAAGAAGCCTTTTAACACAAAAAAAAAAAAATGATCACAGAATTGATATATTTCCCTCATTCTATTTCCCCTCATTTATCCTATTCTTTCTTTTTTAATCTCTCCCTTCTCAGAAGCGTTTTGCTTCTGACTTTTACCTCCCCCAGACTTCCCTCTCCTATCAACTCCTCCTATCCCTTCTTTTATTCCCTTCCCTTCCTACTTTCCTGTATAGTAAAAATAGATTTCTACACCCAACTTAGTGTGAGTAGTTCCCTCTTTGGGTCAATTTTGATGAAAATAAGGTTCATGTTTTCCCCTCCTCAATTCTTCCATTTTCCCCTCCATTGTAAAATCGCTTTCAGAAATCTGTTGTCAGATATTTTAATCCCATTCTTCCTCTCCCTTTCCAATTCTCCCAGTGCATTCTTGTTTCTTATCCCTTAATTTTATTTTTTAAATAATCATACCATATAAATAATATATATATAAATATATATAAATATATAATATATATATATTTATATATATAAATATATAATATATATATAAATATATATAAATATATATATATATAAATAATCATACCATATAAATAATCACACCTATGCTTTCTGTATATGTATACTTTTTCTAACTGCCCTAATAATGAGAAAGTTTTTAGGGATAGAAACCGTTTTATTTTATCAAATCCCTTATGAATTTTCTTTCCTGTTTACCTTCTTATATTTCTTTTACATTTTATATATGAAAATCAAAATTTTTATTCAGCTCTGAGTTTTTTCATTAGGAATATTTGAAAGTTTTCTATTTCATTGAATATCCATTATTTCCTTGATTATACTCAGTCTTTCTGGGTAGGGAATTCTTGGTTGTAATTCTATTTCTTTTGCTCTCCAGAATATTATATTCTAAGCTCTCCAATCCTTTAATGTAGAAGGTGTTAAATCTTATATTATCCTGAACACAGTTCCATGATATTTGAATTGTTGTCTTTTGGCTGCTTGTAGTTGTTTTTTGTTCTTTGGGGCGTTTTTTTTGGGTTTTTTTTTTCCCCTTGATCTGGAAGGTCAGGAACTTGACTATAATATTCCTCAGAGTTTTCATTTGAGGATCTCTTTCAGGCAGGGATTGATAGATTCTTTCAATTTCCATTTTATTCTCTGATTCTAGAATATAAGGGCAATTTGCCTTGATAATTTCTTTAAAGATGATGTCTAGGCTCTTTTTTTGATCATGACTTTCAAGTAGTCCAGTAATCCTCAAATATTTCTCTTTAATCTATGTTACAGATCAGTTATTTTTCCAATGAGATATTTTACGTTACCTTATATTTTTTTTCATTATTTTGAGTTTGATTGTTTCTTGATCTCTCACAAAGTCATTATCTTGCATTTGCCCAATTCTAACTTCTACAGAATTATTTTCTTTAGTGAGCTATTGTATCTCCTTTTCCATTTGGCCAGTTGTTCTTTTTAAGGAATTACTACTGTCCTGTGCTGTACACTAGTTTGTGGGTAACCACAAGCATTTTTTTTTTCAATCCTGGAACTGTGACCAAGGTCCCTGCTCCCCTGCAACCTCAAGTTGTGCTGTGTTGGTACTTCTCCTAAAACTAGGACTAAGATCTAGGACTGTGAACTGGATCCAAGTATAGACAATGTAACCAAGTCCTCTCCCTGGTGCCAGCAAAATAATTGCTGTAAATCTACTTTTAATCTGTTGTACAATCCCCTTAACATCTATGAGGAGTCTAAGACTGCCAAGGCTGCCACTGATTCAGTTGCCCCAAGACCTGCTTGCTGGCTTGCTGAGACCAGGGCTGTACTGATGTGATCTGTACTGGACTGGACTGTTCTCCTACCCTAGTGCAACAAACCTCTCCTGTTGACCTAAGTTGTCTTGGGATGGAAAGTTGTTTCACTCCATCTTTTTGTGGGTTCTGCAGCTCTAGAATTTGTTAGAGTCATTATTTAAAGGTATTTGAAAGGGCTTGAGGGACAGCTCAGATTTAAAGGTATTTGAAAGGGCTTGAGGGACAGCTCAGGTGAGTCCCTACCTTTCCTCCATTATTTTGGCTCTATCACCCCAAGAACAATTTCTTTAAGTGTAATTAGGGTCTGAAATAAATCCCTCATGTAGAAGAGGATGAGTTTCAGAAAAAGGCATAATTAAAATTAAATTTTAAAATTAAAATTAAAGTATCCTGATTTCTGGTTTGGAGCACATGCAAACAACCTGTCCCTGATGCCAGTTTGCTAACCAGACAATAAAGAATAGACATTATTGATTGGTTATATAGCTAAGGGTACATTTTAAAAGTCTCACTTGAACTGCAATTAGTCAAAATGATAGAACAAAACAAGTGGCAGGCTTTTACTGACTAGTTGTTCAAGAGAAAGAGGCAAGGATAAAAGGGGAAGAAGCTTCAGGGCACAGGCTGATATAAATCCCATGAATATCAGACTCTGTTCTTTTCCTCTTTTCATTTGTTCTTCCCTTTTTAGGGGAAGGAAATGAGAAATGGATATGACCTTGTGAGTTTTGAAAAGTGTAGAAAATGAGTCACCAGATCTAGTAGCTGGAATCCCTGCTGGGACTTGCTGAAAGCCAGATGATGAAGATTGAGGTTACTAGTGACTTGCTTGACCTAGCCCAACAGTAATAAAAATGTTGACTCATTCATCCATTGGCCATGTCACATTTGGAAATGAACATGGTGGCAGGAATGCTATGTAGAAATTGTGTTAATGATAAATCTACTTTCACCAATGATCAAAGTGATGTAGGTTAGAGTGTGTCCTCAAGCATTGGGAGGAAATGTACTTTATGCTTCTGTTTTTGTTTTATCTTTTCAATAAATACCCCATTTGTAAAAACCAATTGATGTTATTTGGCCAAATGAAAGTAGATATTAATCATTGGAGTTTCACAGTGAGGATAGGAAGAACATATCAGAATGAAGGCTTATTTTGATAGCATCAAGAACAGACATTCCCAATTCTTCTGGAGTACCTTAGCATCCTGAAGTTAATGCCTAATAAATTGTAGTTGATTTGATTTGACTTAAAAGAAAGGGAGAATTAGGTTCAACATAATATCACATCCAAAAGACTAATGATGAATCATGTCTCCCACTTTTGGACTAGAGATATAAAATCAGATAAACATTTTCAGACAAAACCCATGAGTAGGCTTGTTTTGCATATTATAATTATTTGATTGCAGAAAAGGATATTGTGAGGAAGACAGCCAAGAAGAGGAATGAGAAGGAAAACAGAGGAAAGTTGGATGAGTGATAGTGATAATGGAGGGAAAGGAAGAATATAAAGAAAAAGGTGTCAATGAATCACATAAAAATAAACAAAGACAGCACAGGGAAGTTCATCAGGAGAGACAGACAACCTATCTAATATTGAAAATACTAAATTAAATTTGAAATATTAGAAGCAACACAACAGATATGTAGTAGAATTTCATACGGTTTCACAAGCAGCATGTTTTGTAGTCTTTGTAGATGACAAAGTTCATTAATGAGTATTTGCCAAGTTCATAATAATAAAAAGGAAAACTTTTAAAAATGAGTCAGTGCCAAGATGATAAGAATAAGAAAAAAACTCTGAAGTTCTCCCAAATTCCCTTCCAAACAAGCAGAAAAATACCTCAGAATTGACCAAGGAGCAGAGGAGCAGTTTACCAATCTGGCAGGAAAAGTCCATCCCACTGGGATGGAAGGGGAGAAAGGTCCAAGAGTAGTTGCAGCCAGCTTCACAGCTTCTTGACCTGGAGCAAGGCTACAAGCCTGAAGCAATGCACCAATAAGGCCCCACCCTTGGGGCAGATCTACAACAAGATTCCACCTTAAGGATCAGCCATCAGAAAGACTCTCACAATTGCAACCCTGCAGAAAGGCCCCACCCCTAAAGCAGGCCAGCAGCTGAAATCCGTATGCAGGGGAGTCCCCACCCTACCAGTACAAGCCAGAAGGATAAACTATTCTCCAGTGAAAGCAAACAGCTAAGCCCTGAAGCCCATTGAAAACCAAGAAAACTCTGAGTCCCAGCACAAAGTCTGATGATGATTTCATTCCTTCTACCTCTCATAGTACTCCTGCTGAACTCAAGCAATACTTATAGAGCAATAGAGAGAGTTGCTGGTAAAACATTCAACAACCGGGCTCTTTTAAAAAAAAAAGTGTATACAAGCACATGCACACAAGTTTAAACTACATTATTTATACTTTCTTAAGTCTAGATAATCAACAAAATAATAACTTAAACCCTAATTAATAGCAACTGCTGATTTCTAGTATGTAAATGCTCCCATTGTAATTTTAACAATTTGTTTTTGCTGGTTCTAGTCTCCAACACAACTTTGAGAATAATGTAAAATAAGATTGGAAATATGGATTGGAGACAGGCTGTAAAGATCTTGAAAGTCAAAAAGAGGGGCAAATTTTTAATCCTACAGAAAACAGGGGATAATTAATGTTTTTAGTATGTAATATGATATGTAAAAATGATGCATTTTAACAACAAAAACATTTTAGCAACTACCACTTTTTTTTTCTTTCAAGACTCACTTGCTCACAGTAGTAAGTGTTGTAATAGATTCATTATTATATTAGTTCTAATGAATATCCACTCTTTGCAAGTAGAGTGTTTATCCACATGATAGAAACTGATGATTGAAAGATTGCTCTGATAAAGTTTCCACAGCAGAGGAGGAGTATTCATTATTTGATATTAAATTCAAGAACTTTTTGTTCAACTCAGTGAGAAAGGCAATCAAGTAGGCATAGTACAAAGAGCCCTGGACTTGCGGTCAGAAAGGTTTTGGTCCTGTCTCTGGCCTCTTAATGGGCATGCATTTGGACCAGACCTGAGCAAATCACATGACTTCTCTGTACCTCTCCTGCAAAATTAAGATAAGAAGATATCACTCCTGATCCCGAGATTATTGTGAAGAAAGTCTTTTATAAGTCCCATTATGCTACATATGAGTTGGCATGATTCTCAACTGAAACTTGTGGAAATCTATAAACAATGGATAATTAATCTTGATAATCTAAGAGCTTGCTTATAATGCTATTGTGATTTTTCTGCATGTACTGTGTATATCTGTATGAACTGTAGGCATCCAGAAAATAGATATCAATGAGTAATCAAAGATCAATCATAAGTTTCCTGCTGCCCCCCCAAAAAAAAATAACAAAAGAAGAGAATAAATATCAACCAACATTTATCGAGCATCTACTCTGTACCAGGCTGTGGTGTTAAGTATGCAAAGGCAAAAATGAAATAATCTTTACCCTGAAGGAGTTCATGTAATAACTTAATCTAAAACTATGATAATCTAAACAAGTGGAAGCAGCAGTGGGGCCTCCCAACTGGTTTCATTTTAGATCTTGAGCATTAGTATTTTTTGATTATCAGACTTTTTGTAGTCAAACCTCATCCAACATTCCTATCCTCATTTCCTAGCCTCATAAAAAAGCAGTCAGAAAAGGATGTGATTTGCCTGGGTTTTGCCCAAATGAATGCCCATTAAGTGACTAGAGTAAGTATTTGAACATTTCTGACTCCAGGTCAACCAAAAAATTGGACACTCTATTTGGCATTTCCTTGCCAAGGCATTCTCAGATAATTGTCACATTTACTCAAATTGCTCTAAGCTCACAATCTTTTTTTAAATTCTGCAGGAACCTTTTGCATCCATGATCACAATTCAATTAATTGTCACATTTATTCAGGTAGCTACAAGCTCATCATCTTTTTTATATTCTACAGCTACCTTTTGCATGATGACCACACTGCATTATTTTTAATATAGTTTTTTATTTTAAAAATATATGCAAAGATAATTTTCAACATTCACTCCAAATTTTTTGTCCCTTCCTTTCCTTATCCCCTTTCCTAGACAGCAAGTAATCTAAAAACGTTAAACATGTGCAATTCTTCTATACATATTTCCACAATTATCATGCTGCACAACAAAAATAAGATCAAAAAGGAAAAAAAAATAAGAAAAAACAAAAAGCAAGCAAACAATAAAAAAAGACAAAATACTATGTTGTGATCCACATTCAGTGCCCAGAGTCCTCATTCTGGAGGTTCTCCATCACAAGTCTGTTGGAATTGACCTGAATCACCACATTGTTGAAAAGAGCCACATCCATCAGAGTCGATCATCGTATAATCTTTTTGCTGCTGTATACAATGTTCTCTTGGTTCTGCTTACTTCACTTAGCATCACTTCGTGTGAGTCTCTCCAGGCATTTCTGAAATTATCCTGCTGATCATTTCTTATAGAACAATAATATTCTATAACATTCACATACTATACCTTATTCAGCCACTCTCCAACTGATGGGCATCCACTCAGTTTCCAGTTCCTTGCCATTACAAAAAGGGCTACTACAAACATTTTTGCACATGTGGGTGCTTTTCCCTTTTTTACGATCTCTTTGAGATACAGGCCCAGTAGAGAAACTGCTGGATCAAAGGATCCTATATTATTTTTAATACCTGCTTATCATAAAACAAAGCAAAGAAAAAATCCTATACTTTGAGGTCACTACAAATGCAGTGTTGCCTTTTATTTTAATAGACCTTTCTCTCATATATGGAAACATTTACTGACATGAATGCCAACAAAAGAGTGTCTTCTTGCACCCTGCAGCTAGAATTTCTGGTGGTGAAATCTCTGGAAAGTCAATTCCTTGAGAGGCAATTTGTCTCCTGTGGTAGAGCTCTCCACTCACAAGGAAGTATTTTATTTCCCTACATTTGGAAACCAGCAAGAACTGGTAAAACATCAACTCAGTGACTCATACTGTCTCATAACAGTTATATGGAGAATGCTGTGTACATTTTTGTTAGACTTTATTCCCTTAGAAATGCTGTTGGGCAGGTTCACATTTTTATTCTGGTTTGGAACTGTTTGAAGAAATGCATGGCCCAAAAATAGAGAATAGACCACTATATGGCCAGAGAAGATAAAGAAATATAGAAAATAGGAAAGAATGAGAAATTAATCCACCTCAGCTCCCTTCACTGCTGCCTGTGGCCCTGCCAGAACTACTCTCAAAGTCCTAAGAAGATTTGGACACGATTAATTTGGATTTTTGTGTTTGGGGTTGATGAAAGAGTCAAATTAGTTTGATGAATAGAATTAGTGAGAAGTCCCTATCACATGCTTATTCTACCAGAATACCTCTTTTATAATTAAGAAATTTGCATTAGGTTCAAATTTTAGGTTCAAAATTTGCCTGTGGTTCAAAGAGGCAGAATTCTTCTAGACAGAGATGAGTTAGAGGGATACTCTTAGTTCAGTGAGTCATTTTCTACCTTCATGAATGCAAGAATTAAAGAGGTTGGACCAAGTAAATAGAATGTTCCTTGAGAATAGGGAACAGAACAGTCTATTATGTATTAATAAGCAGTTTTCTATATAGCAGAAAGTTTTGGTTCTTAGAACTTGGATTGGTAAGGCTTGAAAGGCAATATATAATCACAACCCCCAGGATGATATATTAGCCCCTTTTCTTCATTTTTTTTGTTTATTCTTTTCTTCTTTCCTTCTATTTTGCCTTGAGGTAAGGTGAGTGGCAATTATCACAGGCAGCACTGTGGTGTGAAAAAGTCTTATTCTGGTTGCTTTTTCTTGCTTCAAATATGAATCTGATTTGATTTAGTTCTGTTAACTCTTCCCCCCCCAAAAAAAATAGCACAACTTCTGAATCATCATTAAAACTGGACATCTAGATTCCTTGCTTATCTTGTATCAGGACATAGTGAACCCAATTTGAATGTTGGAGAAAGGACTGTCATCTCTCCAATAATTTTTTATAAATGACTACTTCCATTGCTAGCAGATCTACAGATGATTTCCTAAGACTAATGGCAGCCTGCCTTCTGCCTCATGGAAAAGAAAGTTTTACCTATAGTTTGTTTCAACTAAAAAAATTGGGGGTTTCCTAAAAATTTTAAATAGTACATAGAATACATCTATCAAAGTCAGGGTGGGGGCCCTTTAAGTTGGGTCCTTTCTCATGATAAGTTTCTTGTGTGCAGCAATCAGTAAGCAAGGCAACAGTTTAAAAAGATGGTGAGATGTCACACTATTTCATTGAGAAAAACAGTGGTTTCCAGAAAACCACAGCTTCAGAATTTTGTGGTTTGGTAACTGGAGAGGAGGTCTATTTTATAACTCTTTTTAAAACAAGAGGATAGGAACAGAGAATTATTTGGTGAGGATGCCTCTACCCAAGACTTTTGCTAAAGCAAGTGCCAAGGAATTTGAGTGGTCTGGTGCACATGTGGTTTGGCAGGTGATTTGTATTTAAAGGCACATGAGACTTTATCATATGGTGCCGGGCTGCTCTTTGTTAGAAACCTGGGAATCACATCCTTGTCTGCTTTTGCTTCATTGCAGGGATATCTATGTACCTCTTTAAAATGAAATAAGCAAGAGATTTGAATAGAGATCTGATAGAGTATTGATGGCATCCATATTAATACCAAAGAGGTTTATCAGGATAAAACTTACTACAGGAAAAGTTTATGGAATTCAAAGTGATTGGGCCATTCTTTTGGGCTGTGGCTGACATGGGATAATGTTTTCTGAATGCGCCCTTTTAATGAATGTATTGTTTGTTGCAGGGCCCAAGATGAGAACATGCAATGCCTCAGTGATCTCAATGTGATTTCACTGGCATTTTAACAGCTCCATTGTTGACAATGTGTAGTGTTCTGACTACTTTCTCCTTGTGCATTCCACAGTGCTCTCTGACAGAATAATTCCAGTGTGTCATTGCATAAAAATACTGTACTACCCCTAAGTTGGCTAATGCTTGAGAATACAAAATTCTCATGGAGTTGCTGATGATGGGAATCTGGCTGAAGCAACTTAGGGGGAAAAAAAGTTCAGACACTGGGCCTGACTCGCCCCACTGAACTGCATGGTCTCGGGCCAATGTAGCTGATCAGTGCTAGGGTTACCCATTGGAGGTTGATGAAGATGGAAGTAGGATTGAGCCCAGGGATACCAGGATAGTGATACCTTGTAATTACCCCAATAAAACCAGGCTATTATATGCCACTGAGATGATGTAGCATTGGATATATAAGGACTCACAGTATTTACATAGCCTCAAACAGTATATTGTCAGAGCAATGGAGACAATGTGATAATATTTCTATAGATATTGTCTATATATGTATATATATAGATATCTTTATAGATAGTCCTTAATAATCCTCTTCATTCACCCCAAAAAGAGAATCTTCTAAGGTCACCCCTGCTATGCCTATAATCCCAACATTAGGTACTCCATGTATAGAGCCATCCACTAGAAAATCTTGTAGAATGAGCAAAAAGGCCTTCAGTATAGTGTTTCTATAGCATTGAAAGTAGCTTTTATAGTTTCAAAGGCATAAGAAACTAAGACACTCACTATCTAAAACCAAAGTTCTCCCTCTCCACCTTTATTTTTAAGAGAAAAAGAATTGTGATTCTTGCTAAAATAAAACCTTATCATTTTAACTTAACTCTTAACAACTTAAATCTTCCCTTAAGTCTTCCTAGCTAAATGGTACAATGTAGCAGTGACCTAAAGTCAGAAAGAATTCAAATCTAGCCTCAGATACCTATTAACTGTGTCACCCCCAGGCAAGACACTTAACCTTATTTGTCTCAGTTCCTCATCTGTAAAATGAACTGAAAAAGGAAATGGCAAACCACTCCAGTATTTTTGCCAAGGAAATCTCAAGTGAGGTCATGAAAAGTTAAACACAATCGAAATAACTGAACAACAACAAAAAAATCTTCCCCAAAGATAGCTCTATGTAGGGAGTACCAATGTGTACATTTGAATATAATTTATTGGCAGAAGAACCTAACAATGACATTCACTTTGGGGACACAAGTCTATTAGTCTGAGTTCCTCTTAGAAAGTACCATTTTGTCATGAAATGAATAGTTTGGCTTTTTTTTTTAACATAACTCAGTTAATATTTATTCTCTTCTACTAAACTGTAAGTTCTATAAGGGCTAGAACTAGGTCTTATCTATTTTTTTTTATCTCCCCCTGTGCCTAACACATTACTCTAGATATGATTGCTGCTTAATTAGGATATTTTGTTGTTGTTTCATAGTCTTTTTCCAAGCCCCATAAATTATTATTATTAAGGGAGACAGGATGGTGAAGTCAATAGAAAATGGGACTTGGAGCCAGGCAGAGCTGGGCTAAAGTCCTGTCTTTGATATATACTGTCTGTTAGACTCAGGACAAGTCACTTAATCCTTTCAGTGTTCTAAACAATAAGACTATAAATAATAGGAAAAGTGCTGACCTACAATGATAGATGGGGTTTCCTCACTTGAGATTTCCTTATACCAATGAAAAGGCAGATCCAATACCAGCCAATATTATTGATCCTTTGGTGCCTGGGTTTTAAATAAATTTTGGCAGAGGACCTAAGTTAAATGAAGCAGTCACCTAAGAGAAATGTGTTGTTCTAACTGACCTTCTGGTTAGGTTTCATGAGAAGTAATTTGTGGGGAAGAACACTGAATATCTAGGCTATAGAAATATTCTTTTATTCTCAGTTTGGTGATGAAGCAAAATGAGGAAGATGGATCTGGCTACAAGTGCCTAATAGTGGTATCAGAGATGAAGAGGATTTGTGATTTAAACAAATTTTTGTGTGTACTTTTGTGCATATGTAAGGGTTGAAACAGATAGATTGAAACAAAGATAGGAAGATTTTAATTGGTGTCCTTCTTTCTCTCTTGGTACCAGGCAGATATATCTGAATATCTGATGAATAACTTTCAATTCCTGAACTAATCATGGGGTGCCAATATCAATATATTTGAAACAAAGTGTATTATTAAAGCAATGGAGGGAGATGAGACAATATCTCTACATTATAAAGAAAATGAAAAAATAACATGTTTTGGAGGTTTTTTAACAAAGAACTGCAGTGATAACATTTAGAATCATCTGGTACATGGCTTCTTGACAAATCAAGTCAGCAAATCTTTATTAAGCACCTACTATGTGCCAGGAACTGGGGTATCAAAGAACAATTCCTGCCTTCTCATCATCTAATGGGGTAAACCACATGTACAAAGGATTATCAACAGATAATTCATAGACAAGATGTGCGTGTGCACAGGATACTCCATAGAATGGACTTACCTGCCAGATATCAATTACCAAGTCTTCTATATGATTGTAGGAAAAGGAGAGAAAGAAGTCCCAACCTTTGGTCATTTTTCTTTAATGCTTATAGTAAGCATGTAAAGCAAAGATGATGGCATGAATGGAAACAGTTTGGTGAGATCCCATCCATAAACTTCTCTGAACAGATTTAGAAAATACTCCAAATGAAATTCTGATGAGAAAATCCAAAAAAAGCCCACAGAGAGTTCTTTGTTTGACCCTTCTTGGCATAGGGAGACTGACAGGAAGGGTTGGGATAAGGCCAGGAGCACACTATGTGGGGAGCTGTGCAATAGGGCAGGAGGAAGCCCCAAATCCATACTGGGGCACTTCCATGGAAACAGGTGTGAAATGATAGATTTATTGCCCTCTAACCAGTTCACACCTCCAGGGTAGACTGAGAAGAATACAGAACAGAGAAGTAGCATTGAGAAAGGAATAAGTGAAAAAGTCTGTAACAGTGGTAGTGTGGCTCAGACTTCAGTTTCAGAACATGGTTCTTCTCACTTTTAGCATCTAACCAAGCCTGAGGAGGAATAAACAAGGTAGGAATC
This sequence comes from Myrmecobius fasciatus, assembly GCA_023553655.1. NCBI lineage: Eukaryota > Metazoa > Chordata > Mammalia > Dasyuromorphia > Myrmecobiidae > Myrmecobius > Myrmecobius fasciatus. The sequence continues at coordinate 157,376 of JAJPUD010003361.1, read as the reverse complement.
CCAGACTAAAAGGAGACCTATAATTCTACTACCTCTGAACCAACAAAGTTTTCCAACTAGTGGATAGAAACAGCGTCCAGCAGCACTTTTCTCTTGCACGGACCCAAATCTAGATCAAGAACTTGCAGAAATGAAACCAAAGGGGCAGCAAACAAATTTCCTCCTGAATCAAATTTCTAGAAACATCAAAAACCTGTAGGTCTCCTGTATGTCCCTGAGGTCCTGGAATAACACAAAACTCAATGCCCCAAGAAAACAAGAAGAAGATCAGGCTAGACCTTCCCTCCAAAAGTACAGTAGAGCCCCACCTAAATATTTTATGAAATCAAGAGGTAGGTTGGAAGAAATGAAAGAAAATGTAAGATATCTCATAGCAAAAACAAATTACCTGTTAAACAAATTGAGGAGAAAAATTTTAAGAATCCCTAGTTTTTCTGAAACCCATAACAAAAAAGAGCCCCAAAATCATATTTCAAAAAATCTTCAAAGAAAGCTTCATAGATTTCTTAGCAAAGTAGAAATGGAGAGAATAAATCAGTCACCTACAGTAAGAAACCCACAAATGGGAATTCCCAGAAACATTACAATTAAAAGTCAAGACTCTTGAGTTAAAGGAGGTAAGAAATACTGTAAGGAACCAGAAAAGAAAGAATGCAGGTACTGAGGAGTCACAGTCAAGATCACACATGATTTAATAATCACCATTTTAAGATAACCTAGAACTTGGGAAATGATATTCCAGAAGAAAAAGGCTATGGGCTTACAGCTGAGGATAACTTACCTAGAAAAAAAGTGAATATAGTGTTATAGTTGGGGGATATGATCCTTTAATGAAATAGAGGACTTCCAAGCATTCCTGATGAAAAGACTAAAGCTTCAGAGAAACTTTTGCATCCAACGGAATAATTAGAAATTCAAATAGTAAATATGAATAAACAATGATAAGGGCCTAAATAAGGACAATATTTAAATGTGGAGACATGATATGTTTCCCTTCTGAACTTTTTTTTTTATTAAAGCTTTTTATTTGCAAAAGATAAGTATGGGTAATTCTTCAACTTTGACCCTTACAAAGCTTTCCGTTACAAATTTTTCCCCCCTAATCCCCACCCCTCCCCTAGATGGCAGGAAGTCCACTACATGTTAATTATGTTAAAATACTTGACAAATCAAATATATGTATACATATTTCCACACTTATCTTGATGTGCAAGAAAAAATCGTATCTATAAGAAAAAAAAATCTGAGAAAGGAAACACAATGCAAGCAAACATCAATAGAGAGCATGAAAATGTTATGTTGTGGTCTACATTTCATATCCCTCTCTCTGGTTATATATGGCTTTCTTCACTTAACAGTTGGAACTGGTTTGAAACATTTCATTGTTGAAGAGAGCCATGTCCATCAGAACTGATCATTATATAGTATTGTTGCTGTGCATAATGATCTGGTTCTGCTCATTTCGCTTAGCATCAGTTCATGCAAGTCTCTCCAGGCCTCTCTGAAATCATCCTGCTGGTCATTTCTTATAGAACAATAATATTCCATAACATTCATATACCATAATGCATTCAATCATTCTCCAATTGATTTCCCTTCTGAACTTTATGAATGTCTGAATTCATAGAGAGAGTGCAAGTAGACAAGACCTAGGAGTTGTCCTGTTATGTCTTGATCTTAAAAATAGACTGGAAAGAGAAGGGTAGAGAAGTGCACTGGGGGCAGGAGGAGGGAGTGAAAGGAAAGGAAAAATGGGAAAAATTCTCTCATGTAATCAGGATGCACAAGTAGACATCTAAACAAACAAGAAGGGGGTTGAAGGTAGCAATGAATACTTGAAACTCTTAGTTGGTCTAAAAAAGGAAGGATATATACTCACATAACACATCCACACAGTTGAGTACAGAAGTACTTTTCACTCAAGAGAAATATGAGGGGAAAGGGAGAAGTAGTGAAGGGAATTAAAGAACAGTAGATTTGGGGCAGCTAGGTGGCACAATGGTTAGAGCACCAGCCCTGAAGTCAGGAGGACCTGAGTTCAAATCTGGTCTCAGACATTTCCTAGCTGTGTGACCCTGGGCAAGTCACTTAACCCCAATTGCCTCAGCAAAAAAAAAAAAAAAAAAAAAAAAAAAAAAAAAAAAAAAAAAAAAAAAGAACAGTAGATTTAAGGAAGAGATTAATCCTTAGCAAAACAAACTATAAGGATATACAAAATTCTTTATAGCTCTTTTTGAGGTGGCAAAGAATGAGAATCTAAACACATATCCATAAATTGTGGCATGAATGAACTAGTTATACTAATTAAGTATGATGGCATACTATTGAACTAAATTCTTATCAGGAGGGCGAGGACTAAAGTGGAAGCATGTTGCTCACCTCCTGAGAGAGAGTTAAAGGACTCAGAATGCAGAATGAGACTTTTTTTTGAATGGCTAACATGGCAATTTCTTTTTGTTGAATATACATGTTTGTAATGGGTTTTGTTTTTCTTTTAAAAACCTTCTTGGTTTTGATGGTGGAAATTGGGGTAAGTATTGCAATAGGAATCAGGCAATAGATTCAAGAGCCATGACCTAGGGTAACAACTAGCCATTTTGGTCCCTAAGGACAAGATTCACAAACTATGCCCAAGGCAAGTAGAAGAAAATGGATCCTCAAATCAACTTTTAAGACAATTTCAGACAGAAAAAAACCTCAGAATATCTAAATGCCACTGCTGGACAAATTGCTTCCACCAATGGGGAACAAGAGGCCAGGCTAGGAAGAAGCTCATGGGGGGGAAAGAAAGGGGGGACAAGTAGGAGAAGAATGCCATCCAGTATCTTTCTATCTTACCTAAACAATAAACTCAGTTGCTTTCACACCACTGAAAAGATTATGAATGGTGTCAGTGCTCCTCTCTGAATGTCATTGTCTTAGTACAAAAAGCTGATCACCCCACCCTAATTATGACTTTTTCATGGCCTAGGAATATACATATCTTACTCAATCTTCCCCATAGTCTTGTCTTTGCCAGTATCCAAGGTGTATGTGACCTGCAGAAAAGTAGCCAAAACAAAAATCCCAACTAACCAATATTTGTCTGGACCTGAGCTTTCATTGCTCTAAGAATTTCCCTGTGAGGAACCTCCCTAAAAGAAACTTTAAAGCAAATTAAGTGAGGTTGCCCTCTTCTCAACCTAGGAACATGAGGGGAGAATCAATCTCTTGCTTATTCCTGAAATCTGGGCCAGTCTTTCAGATGAATTATAGAACCCAGAGTGTCAATGGAGTTACTGTGTATACAAGCCAAAAAGACCACACTCAGCTTTAGTGAATACTTAATATTTTGAAGTTGAACATGGATGTTGAGCACCATTTCACTACACATCATAAACATTTTTACAAAAGCAAACTACACACATTGATTCTGAACATTATGAAATGGAGCTGTAAGGAAATCCTAGTGCCCTTCCTTGGACAGCATCCACCAAGTGACAGTAAACAAAAATGAGCTACCTATAAACATGTCTCTTAAATTTTGCTGGCTTCAAACACATTCTCATTAGTTTCTATTTTTCATTGTGGCCTTCAGTCATACCATAGGAAATGTAGGTCAAGTTGTTGGTAAGTGTTGGATAAAATGTGTTTATACTCAAGAGTAAATAGTGTGATCCTTCCAGCCTGCCACAATAAAATAATGGATGTGTTGTTTCTGCCAATCTTGGATCTGGGTTAGCTCTAGGAAATTTAATTCTGAAGAGGTTGTAATAGAGAATTCTCATAATAGTGGACTCCGAGAGTCAGTTCCATAGCTTTATTCTATAGAAGCTGAATGATTGCACAAGATCTACTGACCACAAAAATCCCTCTACCAGGGAAATCATAACTCTGAGGAAAGAGAATATTCTTTAAATTCTTGGGTAATAATGATAATGATGATGATGGATATGAAGATAATAATGATAATAGCTAACATTATTTAAATGCCAACTATATGCCAGGTCTTAACTAAATACTTAAATATTATCTAATTTGGTCCTCATGAAAACTGATACTTAAGTATTAGTATTATTCCCATTTTACAGTGGAAGAAATCGGGGCAAACTGAGGTTAAGTGCCACACAGCTATTAAGTATCTACGGCCAGATTTTAATTTAGGTCTTTCTAATTCCAGGCTCAGCACTCTATCTCTCACCCCATCTAGCTGGGAAGTTTGCAAAGATGTTTATGTAGCTCACTCTGCAATCCAGGGAAGAAATCAAACCCCTTTCTAGTCAAACGACTGTTCATGATCACAAAAGCTTCAGGAACCATTTTTGGAATGGAATTATACATGGGTCATAACCCTTTTACAGAAAAGAATAAGCTTCTTAACCTTTTTTTTCTTAGTTTTGTTGGTACCTTTGGTCTTTATATTATAGCCATGACCCAACCTTATCATCATCAGTGCCATGAGTCCTTTATTGTAACTACCTCATTGATAGCAAGAAGAGAGATATGGCTCACCTTATGTTTCCTGGAACCCAAACTTATTCCCATTTATCAAAATTTAATGGCCTTTCAGTATTGCTTATGTGATTAGAGCAATTGTATAAATTGTTCACCTATTTCTATTTCTTTCACATTGTATTAGTTCATGAAAATCTATCATGTGGAAGAGGGATTAGTTCTCTTCTGATGGGTCCCAGAAGGTAACATCAATGAGTGGAAATTGAGAAGAGACAAATTTAAATATAAGAGCAGAAGAAACTTCTTTTTTTGCAAGGCAGTTGGGGTTTAAATGACTTGTCTAAGATCACATAGCTAGGAAGAATTAAGTGTCTCAGAGCAGATTTGAACTCTGATCTTGCTTACTGCAGAGTCAGTCCTCTATCCACTGCGCACCATCTAGCTGCCCCAGAAACTTAACAATTAAACTAAACCAAAGTGGAATGAGATAGAGGTTTTCCCTCACTGGTAGTCTTCAAACAAAGGCGACAAGATCACTGTCAGTGTGATGTGATGGGATGTTTTTTGGGGGCTATATCTTAGACCAGTTAACTGATGAGGGCACTTACAACTCTGAAATCCTGTGATTCTGAGCGTGATATTTATTTCTAATAAAAATCCAAAATAAACTATAAGAAGGATGATAATAAAAATATAAATAACAATCATTTATATATTATTTTAAGGTTTGCAAAAACCCTTTGCAAATATTAAATATAGAGTAACAACCCTAGGAAGTAGATACTACTACTATCTCCCTTTTAGAGTATCAGATGGGAGTAAAATGATTACATATAACTTTTTCTGAAAATGACTCTGGTTTTCTGGTGGACTACAAGTTCCATTTAGTCATTAGTCTGATATTGCATCCAAAAAGCTGATTAAGAAGAAGGAAGGGATAGCATCTCTATAACCTATATAAGACCACAACTAGAATATTATGTTCAGTTCTGGATGCCAGAAAGAACATTTAGAAGGTGGAGAGCATCCAGCGCAAGGAGAGAGGTTAATGAAAGACCTCAAGACCGTGCCATATAAGGATCTGGTTGAAGGAACTGAGGGTGTTTATCTTGGGAAAAAAAACTAGGGAAAAAAGGGAGGGATCATAATAATTGTCTCCAACTATCTGAAGAATTGTCCAGTGGACTAGGGATCAAATTTGGCCACAGAGGCCCAAACCAAGAATAGTGAATGGAAGTTGTGGATGCAAATTTAGACTTAGTCAAAGGAAAAAAAAATATTTGTAACAATTAAATCTACCCAAAAGGGTAGTAGGCTGCTTCTTACTGCAGTAGGTTCTTCATCATTGTAGGTCTTCAAGCAGAAGATAGTTAACTATTTGCCAAATGAGTTATGGAGAGAATTCCTTTTCAGTTACAAATGTGGCTATGGAAACTTTAAGATCCTTTCTGACTGGGGAGACCATTTGCAGCTGGAGCTGTCAAAAAAAAAAAAACCTTTATGTAAGAGGAAGTAGAATTTCTAATGTCTACTATGTGAAAACATTTGATAACATGTTTATGAAAAAGTACCATAATACCCAAGAACAGTGCCTGTTTCACTTGAAAGCTTGAAAGATGAAAATTGTATATACATTTTTTGTTTGTTCTGTTGTACTACCTCTTTTAGAAGCCTAGATGTTTCATTTAAAAAATAATAATAATAAGTTTATTACTGATGTTTTGTTTTATTTCATATATATTTCCCAATGTAGCCCTCTTTCCTTTAAGGAAATACATTCCTTATAACAAAGAATTTTAATTTTTTTTTCCACCAAGGCAGCTAGATGACACAGTGGATAGAACACTAGTCCTGAAGTTAGGAGGACCTGAGTTCAAATGTAACCTTAGACACTTACTACTTCCAGTTGTGTGACCCTGATCAAATCGTTAACCCCAATTACCTCACACAAAAAAAAAAGTCTCATTCCAATTTAAATTGCTCTCTTAAAAATTACTCTTAAAAAAATCCTGACAAATCCAATGGTTTTTTTTCCCTTAACCCTTTTTCTCTTTCATTTTTCTGCACTTTTGACACCATTGATCACTATCTCTTCCCTTATTCTCTCTTCATTCTAGGTTTTCAGAACATTACTTTTTCCTGTTCTCCTCCTAACTATCTGATCATTCTTTATCAGTCTTCTTGGCTATATCCTCATCCATATCCCTGAGGATTCTGCCTATGCCCCTTTTCTTCTGCTTCTTTATGTGCCATTTCACTTGGTGATCTCATCACCTCCCATGGATTTATTTAATTACCATCTCTATGCTGATGATTCTCTAATCAACTATCCTGCTCCCAACTTTTCTGCTGACTTCCAATCTCACATCTTAATTGCCCCCAGACATCTCAGATTAGATATATGATATACATTTTAAACTCAATATGTCCAAAATAGAACTCATCTCACTTCCCCCGTGTCCATAGTTTTTAACCTCTCCGAAGAAGATGGGGAGATTTCTCCTGCCTCTCCTTTGGGATTAAGGTTGATCATTAAAATCCCAGAATATTCACTTTTGTTTGTTTTGCCATTGTTGCTATTTCCATATAAATTGATGTTGTCTTTGTATATATTGTTTTCCACATTCTGAGATTGTGGCATTTTATGATTTACAACCATCTAGCTTCACTGGAAATAGTTACATATCCTTTTATATACCAATTAACGTATTTCCAGTGAAGCTGGAAAACATATCTGTTTTAAAACAGGGAACAGCTCAGAGTCCTTGAAAGCAATCCACAGTTTTATCAGATGGAATCTAGAACCAGTATCCATCTACAGCACCTCTCCTAGACAGAAAGAGAAAGAAAGATTTAGAGACAAGAGTGAAAGAGCAAGAGAAAAAGGAGAAAGAAAAATGCAAGAAAAGACATCAAGAGAAATAAATAAAAGAGTGAGAGAAGACAGGAAAAGAGATATGCTCCTGCACTAATTCAATAGGTGGCCCATCCAACACTATGCTGTAATTTTCCTTCACTGTGTTTCTCTAGTGCAAAGCTTCTTAAACTGTGGGTCACAAATCCCATATGAGGTCATGTAATTGAATGTGGGGGGTCTTGAAAAATCTGGCATTAGTAAAAGGCATCAAATATTCTACTAAGATTTAATTCATCATGTAAAAATAAACAAGCACATTCATCTCATTAGAATGTACATTTGCTACTGTCTTTAATAAATGGTAAAATTATATGCATACCAAAGAATTTTAAGATGAACTGCTTTATTATTTATTATCAGTAAATGTTTGATTTGAATACCTATTTTATATACTATATGCCAAAAAAATTTCATAGGTGAAAAGAGTTCACAAATGGAAGAAGTTTAAGAAGCCCTGCTCTGGTATATAATACCTAGGCTAATATCTTTCAAATAATTATATAGCTCATTAAGAAGATCTTAGATCTTGAATTTTGGGTAGAGAATAGAATAAAAAAAAGAGAGTAATGGAAAATAAGGCATATTAAATCTAGTCTAAAAAGAAGCTTTAATATTCCAGACTAAAGAGTTTGTAACATTAAGTTATGGGAAATCAGCCCTTGAGGACTTGTGTTCTAAAATCTAAGATCCTAACATTTCTCCCAATCTTTTCCCCAAAATCTAATCTATCTAATAAAAAGTTGACTTGAAAGAAACTTTCTTATTGTTTGTCCCAAGTATATCTTGTTTTTTTTTCTGGGTACCAGAGTTACCTTATAGCTCCCCATTAGAGTATGAGATCCTTGAAAGTAGGAACTATCTTTGACCTCTTTTTGTATACCCAGAATTTAGCAAACTGCTTACTATATAGTTGTCATTTAATAAATGTTTATTAACTAAATGATTGGTTTCACCTGTGGTCCATTCAGTTACACAGGTCTCCTCTATTATACTTTAGTAATACAAAGGCTTGTATTTCTGCAATCCATCTTCTTTTGTACTAATGAACTTTATCCTCTGTTTGAGCTGAGTTTTCTAACTATGGCAATTTACAAATTCTACCATTGGGTAGAAGGCACACTGAAAGAATCAGAAGGCCTACTTTCAAACACCACTTTGGTCACTTATTAGCTGTGTGACCCTGGACAAGTCATTTAATCTCTCTAGATCAAAATTTTTTCATCTGTTAAAAGAAGGAGGTTGGGTTAGTTGACTGTAAAGTCCCTTCCAGTTCCAAATCAAGAGTCGTGTGCCTTGACATCTGCTTCTTTTGGCCTCCATATCTCCACAGAGAAAATGAAGACTACAAGAAATCTTGAGATGTTCTAAGAGTTGTGCTATTTAAACTAATCAGTTCTTTTTCTTCTCGATAGTCATTGTTATGCCGTATTTGTGGGATCACAGTCATTTCCATAACAAAAAGGACTGATTCCCCAAACACAAGATTACCTCATACTAGCAGAATCCAAGGAGTTGAAGAACTCTGCAGAAGAGAAAACTGAGATAAAAATAGTCTTCACCAATAATAAAGTCACCCTAAAGTGCCAACTAAGGCTATTTCTAACAAATAGGCCCTTTTAATTTTTTTTAAATGTGCTCTGATGTAGAAAGTCCTTCTAATCCTAAAGCCACCCTTAGAAGAAACCAAAAAATAGGAATGATTATTTTAAATAATCAAAGATGAAAAATCCAAATAAATTACTTGGATCAAATTAAAGTGCCTAAGAGAAGATATAAAGTTATTAAGGAAGCACTTACAAGATTGAAAGATGCTCTTGGCTCATAATTAAACAGTTAATCACTGCAGCCCAACTGACGTAACAAGGATGTTCTTGCGTGTATTATTTACAAGACCAAATACATGATTAATAAAAATAAATTGCTAAAACACTGTCTTTAATGTTTTTGTTATACAAGTGGGCCCAGCTTTGTAATTAAAACTCGTCACAGGAGCATGTGAAGAAATGGCATGAATCCTTATGGATTTCCTGCCTTTCTTCTTTCCAAAAAAAACTCATCTCTTCTTCTGAAAACACAGAGGAAGTTATCACTCCCAAAGAATTTTAATAATCACTTACTTAGCAAAATATAAATATATATATCACACACATATATATACATATATATGAATGTATATATGCAGGCACATATATAGGCATATATAATGTACATATATAAATATTTCACTAAAAAGAAGCCCATTGTTTGTTGTGGAAAACTAATAGCTTCTTTTTACCAAATAGTCATTTTCTATTTAAATCTGTTTTAGAAGTGCTGGTGTGATTCATGTGACTCACAGTTAAATATAATTTAAGAAAGAACCTCTTTTGCTTAAATGTATTAGGAGTCTTTAATCAATTTCCCAACTGCTGTACTTTAATTCAGATTGGATTTTAAAAGGAAAGAACAGATTGTGGCAGTTTTTGATACGTACTGTAAATGGTAGGGAGGAAGGTCATAGGGAGAGGAAGAAGGTTTCTTCCTGCCTTCTTTTCTGTTCCTTTTTTTTGCTCCTCTGACTCTAGTGTGTAACAAGTCCAAGTGCTATCCAAGAAGAAATCTCAAATCACAGAACAAAAGCAAAAACAATCACAAAAATGTGGTGCTAAGAGAGAGAGAGAAGTTAAACAGCTCTCTGGAAACAGAGAAAACTTGGTAGTTACCCCCAAAATGCTTTCTAGTATTGAGCAATGCAAGTAACAGGTAGGAATAAGTACTTCATGGACAGTGCCTGGCCCCTATTTCTGAATGGGTCAAATCAAGCAGTGAGCCCAGCTACTGAAGGTGTACCTAAGAAACTGCTCCATTGTCAGCATGAGTTGGTCAACTACAAGCAAGGAGGGAAGTAGAAATATAATAAAAACATTGCTCAAGACAATTTACTCTGATGTGACACAGCTGTTGGCTGCTGGGAAATGTGTTGACAGAATGTTATATGAATGGGCCCATATGGAGCGTTAACTAATTTATCTATCATTTTAGCTGTATTTACTTATGTTATGATAATGAACTTACTCAAAGCAAGAGATGTTTGCCCTTTGGAACCAAGTTGTAGCAATTTGTTGCCCTATATAAACATTGATTCCCCCCAGAGAATAGGAAAAAGAAGAGTCATTTGTGTTAAAGCTTACTAAGTGGGATATCATTCATATCTTATAGTAGATTTGGATCTGGAAGGCACTTGGATATCATCTAATCCTATCTCCTTATTTTACAGATAAAGAAACCAAGACTCAAAGAGTTTAAATTATTTTCAAATGAAAGAGAGCCAAATTTTGAACCCAGGTCCTCTGATACCAGATCCATCACCTTTTTCTACTGAGACTCTGTCTCTTCCACTCCTCTCAATAACAATCTGCCATCTAACATTGAGGTTATTATTATTATTGACACAGCATAGTGTCAAAAGCCAGAAGAACTGGGGTAGAATCTTAGTTCTACAACTTCCTACCACTGGGGTCTCAGGATTCCCTATCTGTAGAATGAAAAGTCTGGGTTATGTGATCTCTAATGGGCCTTCCAATTCTGAGTCCTTTAGGATGTATAGACTGTAGCAAAGCACATATATTGGTTAAAGGAGAAAGAATTTAATTCTGTGAGAAACAAATGGTTTAAGCAAGCATTTGAGTTGTTCGGAGTGTTGTTTTTTTTTTTCAAACTAATTTGTGGCCATAGATACAATCCACTATGTTTTCATTTATATGGTCCTATATTTTATTCTGCAGCAATTTTTTTTCTCAACTCTCTCCTCTTCATGTAAAGAGTAAATTAGGAGAGAAAAGTCTGCTTATTTGTTTCACTGGATTTTAGAAAGGAAAGAAACACAACCTAATGATCTGAGATAAAGTCAATTATAAATTGAGTGGAGGGAAATGGAGCCTAAGATATCCAGGGAGTATAAAGAAAGAAATATAAGATTGTTAGGATATAGACATGCCCCAAATCTTCCTTCTCCTCCTGCTCCTTCTTTTCTCCTTCTCTCTCTCTCTCTCTCTGTCTCTCTGTCTCTCTGTCTCTCTCTCTCTCTCTCTCTCTCTCTCTCTCTCTCTGTCTCTCTGTCTCTCTCTCTCTCTCTCTCTCTATATATATATATATATATATGTTTATATATATACATATATATATACACATATGCATATAATATTTTATTTTTGCAATTATATGTAAAAAGTTTTAACATTTTTTTTATTTTGAATTCCAAATTCTCTTCCCCTCTCCCCTCATTGAGAAGGCATGTAATATTATATAGGTTAGATATGTGTTATAATGCACAACACATTTCCATATAAGTTATGTTGGGAAAGAAAACAGACACTTCCCCCTCCAAAAAAGAAAAATAAAGTTTTTCAAAGGTTATGGTTTGATCTATATTTAGACTCCATAAGTTCTTTCTCTGGTGAAAAATAACATTTTTTTTATCACATGTCCTTCAGAATTTTCTTAGTTCACTGAATTGCTGAGAATAACTAAATCATTTATAGTTGATCATCATACAATATTGCTGTTACTGTGTACAATGTTCTAGTTTTGTTCATTTTAATTTGTATCAGTTCACAAATGTCTTTCCTGGTTCTTCTGAGAGCACCTGCTCATCACCTAATCCAATTGCTATAATGTAACACTACAATAGTAAAATAAACTAAACTATAAACCAATTGCAAATAAGTTACTAATTATTGGGAATCAGAAATAGATAATAGCTCTTTCTTACAGTCATGGAGTCAAAGCTTATAGTTCCATGTTTTAAGAACAGGGAAAAAATTCTATTCAACTCAAAAGACTGTGTTTGAGTAAGTTTTAGGTGTTTAGTACTGGGCAGTACATAGCAGAAGTAAAAGACATTTCCTACTCTACAAGAATTTATCAAGGCAGGGACAAAAGATATAAAAATCCAAAAACAAATCAAAATTACTGAAGTTAATTAAAAGTTCCATTCTATTTAACAACATGTAACAAGTGCTATAGCAGTTCCAAAGGAGAGATCAGTCATTATTGACTAACATCAGCATAGAAGGCTCCAATGGAGGAAGTGGGACTTAAATTGCTAAATTAAAAGTTAAGTTAACCGATGAATGTTGGAGGGGATGTGGGAAAACTGGGACACTAATACATTGTTGGTGGAACTGTGAACGGATCCAACCATTCTGGAGAGCAATTTGGAGCTATGCTCAAAAAGTTGTCAAACTGTGCATACCCTTTGACCCAGCAGTGTTTCTACTGGGCCTATATCCCAAAGAGATCTTAGAGGAGGGAAAGGGCCCCACATGTGCAAGAATGTTTGTGGCAGCCCTTTTTGTAGTGGCTTGAAACTGGAAACTGAATGGATGCCCATCAATTGGAGAGTGGCTGAATAAATTATGGTATATGAATGTTATGGAATATTATTGCTCTGTAAGAAACGACCAGCAGGATGATTTCAGAGAGGCCTGGAGAGACTTGCATGAACTGATGCTGAGTGAAACGAGCAGAATCAGGAGATCATCATATACAGCAACAACAGTATTACATGATGATCAATTCTGATGGACATGGCTCTCTGCAACAAAGAATTGTCTCAAACCAGTTCCAATTGTTCACTGAAGAAAACCATATACACCCAGAGAGAGGGAAATGAAATATGGACCACAACGTAACATTTTCATGATCTCTATTGACATTTGCTTGCATTGTGTTGCCTTTCTCTGATTCTTTTTTTTTCTTGTAGATAGGATTTTTCTTGCATAACTTCTCAAGCATTTCAACATTATTAACATGTAGTGGACTTCCTGCCATCTAGGGGAGGGGAGGGGACTGGGGGTAAAATTTGTAATGGTAAGCTTTGTAAAGATCAATGTTGGGGAACTACCCATACATATGTTATACAAATAAAAAGCTTTAATAAAAAAAAGTTAACTTAAAAGCCTATGAAGTCTTAAGTAGAATATAGAGGGCTAAAAGATATTTTAAACAAGAGTATATGAATAGAGCTATTGAGATGGTATGAATAAGGAATATTCAATAGGTCACTGAGTAAAACCAGCCTACAAGAACAGAGAGACCTCATGAAGGGATGAGAGATAAGACTAGAAAGGTCGATTAGGGTTTAAGGCTTTGGGGGTTATATTCTGTACAAAAATTTTGTTGTTGTTTTGTTTTTAAAGAAGATTAGGGAAAGGGCAAAAGTAGTATTTGAGAAAAATTAATCTGAAAATGGCATGCAGGGTGAATTGAAAGTGAGGAGAGATTGAAGGCAAGGTGAAAGGGAAGGACTATTATAATAGTTCAAGCACAAAAGCTAGAGCCTGAATGAAGGTGGTAGCTAGAGAAATGAGAAGAAATTGACAAATCTGGGAGATATTGCAAATGAGACCAAATGGCTACATATGTGAGATAAGAAAGGAGTCAAGAATGATTCTGAATTTTGCTCTTGAATAACTAAGTCTCTTGGTACCTTGTTGTTGTAATTCAGTCATTTCCATTGTGTCCAATACTTTGAAACCTCATTTACTGTTTTCTTGGCAAAGATATTGAAGTTGGTTTGTCATTGTTTCTCTACCTCATTGTGCAAATAAGGAAACTGAGGCAAAGAGAGTTAAGTGATTTGCCCAGAGTCACATAGCTAGCAAGTGTCAGAGGCCACATTTCAACTCAGATTAAGACCTGACTCTTGGTCCAGAGGTCTATATACTGTGCCATCTAACTGCTTCTAATTTGAACTAATATTTTGCTCAAATACAGACATATCAATTTTCACTTTGGTAAAGTTCAGAACTATCACAAGTTAAATTAATTTGTGTTACATTACTCTAGAAGCAGAGAATATATTTTTCTAGAATATGAACATTGATGACTCATGGTACTATGTTTGAACAATTTCTAGGTATTTCTGGTGAAACTATATTATCTGTAAGAAAACAGTCATTAGCTTCATATTAAAAACTGGAAAGCCCATTTTGGTAAGTTCAAAATCTCCTCAAAATTCAGAATCAGAATTAGTGACTATTTCATGTTTAAACTAATCTATGCTTGGTAAAATGTGATTTCCTGTTTTTAATGGGGGGAAAAGTTTTTAAAACTTATTTTAAAAGCTTAAAACATTTCTTGGACATCAAACAACTCTTAAGAAATAATATTTTGATGGTTTAAATATAAATAAATCAAAAACATATGGATTAAATTTTCTTTAAAATAGTCATAGGTTGTTGTTGTTTTTTAATTAAGAGAAAGTATTTCTCAAAATGTGTTTTCCCTTTTACCAAACCAAAATGTCTGAATAACTTCAAAACATTCAAAACTCAGCCAGGTTTGCCTAGCCCTATTTTGTTATTGAATATCAGGAGTTTTCAGGCAATTTTAAACTCATTACTCAATAGTCATGATTGGGTTTTCCTTTTCCCCCCCATAAGAATTAATATTTATATGCTTTTGTTGAAATGTAAGTTAAATTAGGCATGAACACAAAGTTCTTGTATTTTGAGGTGAGACACAGTCAACAAATATTTATCAAGTATAGTACCTACTATGTGCCAGGCTCTGTGCTAATCATTAGGGATACAAAAAAAAGGGGGAAGCAATTTAAAAAAAGCCTGCTCTCAAGGAACTCACAGACTAATTGAACATATATCAGGTAAACTATGAAAAATAAGATACATAGACTGGGGGGAGCAGGGAGAGAGAGAGAGAGAGAGAGAGAGAGAGAGAGACAGACAGACAGACAGACAGAGATAGAGACAGAGAGACAGAGACAGAGACAAAGACAGAGACAGTGACAGAGACAGAGACAGAGACAGAGAGACAGAGAGAGAGCGCGCATTATACTCAAAGGGCTATAAAACTATACAAATCCTTTGATCCAACAGTTTCACTATTGGGTCTGTGTCCCAAAGAGATTATAAAAGAGGGGGAAATGACCACCAAGTGCCAAAAAAAAATCTGTGGGAGCTCTTTTTGTAGTGGCAAGGAATTGGAAATTGAGTGAATGCCCAATAGTTGGAGAATGGTTGAGTGTATTTGAATATTACTGTTCTATAAGAAATTGTGAGAAGGCTGATGTCAGAAAAGCCTGGAAAAATTCACATCTTTACTGATCCTGAGTGAAATGAGCAGAACCAAGAAAACATTATACATAGTTAAAGCAAGGTTATGTGATCAGCTGTGATGGACTTGGTTCTTCCCAGCAATGAGGGGATTCAAGACAATTCCAATAAACTTGAGATGGAAAATGCCTTCCACATCCAGAAACAGAACTATGGAGACTGAATGGGAATCAAAGTATAGTATTTTCACCTTTATTTGTTTGCTTGCTTTATCTTCCTCATGGGTTTTTCCCTTTTGGTCTTATTTTTCTTGCACAACACGGTAAATAAGGAAATACGTTTGAAAGTATCATACATGCTTAACCAACATCAGATTGTTTGCTGTTTTGGGGAGGAGGGAGGTAAGGGAAGGAGGAGAAAAACAAAATCTTATAAAATGAATGTTGTAAACTATCTTTACATGTATTTGGAAAAATAAAATATTATTGAGAAAAAAAATAAAAGAAAATGCATGGTCAGGAGATATTATTTCTATCTCAACAAACAGCAAGGATGTTAGTATCATTAGACTGCAAATTATGTGGAGAGAAACAGAATATAAGAAGATTGAAAAGATAGAAGACCAGATTATGAAGGCTTGTTATTTGAATATAGTCAAAAACATAGGTTTTTCATTTTTGCCTTGCCTTGTATCTCCATCACTTACCATGGTCCCTAACATATAGTGGGCACCTAATAAATACTGAGTTGCATTGAATAAAAACTCACAGTTTTGCTGTGTATACCCTTTGACTCATCAGTGCCATTACTGGGTCTGTATCCCAAGGAAATCATAAAGGAGAGGAAAAAACCTACATGTGCAAAAATGTTTGTAGCAGCTCTTTTTGTAGTAGCAAAGAATTAGAAAATGAATAGATGCTGATCAATTGGGGAATGGCTGAACAAGTTGTAGTATGTGAACATAATGGAATATTATTGTTGTATAAAGCTGATTTTAGGGTTCAGTGATCCAAAGCAGTCCCAATAGACTTTGGACAGAAAATGTCATCTGCATTCAGAAAAAGAACTATGGAAACTTTAAATCAACATATGCTATGTTCATTTCTTTTTTTCTGTTTTCTTTTATTTCTCCCATGGTTTTTCCCTTTTGTTTTGATTTTTCTCTCCCAACATGATTCATAAAGCAATGTGTATTAAAAATAAATTAAAACCAAAAAAAAGTTCCTAGTTTTGATACTTTACAGTGGGAAGCTATCTCCACCCATTGAACATATGTTAAGAACTAGCAGAAATTGGAGCAGCTATATGGCCCAGTGGATAGAGCACTGGCCCTGGAGTCACGAGGACCTGAGCAAGGTCATTTAACCCCAATTGCCTCATTTAAAGAAGAAGAAGAAGAAGAAGAACTAGCAGAAATTGCTCACAGTGACAGAATACTCAGAGAAGTATGTTCCTTAGCTCCTCCCACTTCACCTTCTTCAAAGAACCACATCAAAGTAACTCAACAAAACTATGGAACAGTCTAGGTTTGTGTTTAGCCCTATCACTCCCTCTCCATTACTTCTCCTTTATAATTCCTAAGTCATAGATTCATAGAACTTCAACTCTGGAAGCATCTTGGGAACTTTCAAGAGGTTAATTCACTTATTCAAGGTCCTACACGTACCTTCCAAGCTCCCAGCAGCCAAAGCCTTCATGCCACTCCTTACTGATTTGACTTCTCTCCTGCCAGCATCTCACAGCTTTCTTGTTCCCTTCCCAAACAGCTTCCCTCAGGGGCAGGACAGATTAGAGCAATGATGCTGCAGAAATCAGAGTGCAATCAGCTGGAGTAATGAGTTCAACATCATCCAGACAGGTTACTAATGTTATCCACTACCTTAGTAAACTCACCATAGTCCTCACCTGATCTCTTCTGCCTGTTCTCTCAAATGTATCCTCTGAAGACTGTCTTCTATTGAGATTCAAAGAAAATATCTTTGGATTTAAGGTCTGAGGACCTAGATCAAATACTTATTTGCAGTTTGAGTCACCTGAGTGAATTTGGATTTTGAAGTTGGACTGAATGACCTCTCTCTCTCTACTTTGACCAAGCTCTTAATTTGAGGTTGTAAAATTCTAGATCTCCTGATTTTTCTTATGCAGCATGATAAATGTGGAAATAGGTTTCTAAGAATTTTACATGTTTAACCTGCATTGGCTTATTTGCTGTTGGGAAGGAGGAGGAAGGAGGGAAAAAATTTGGAATGCAAGATTTTACAAGAGTGAATGTTGAAAAGTATCTTTGCATATATTTTGAAAATAAAAAAGCATTATTTTTTTAATTTTAAAAATTAAAAAAGAAAAAGTTTTTTTAAAGATTCTAGATCTTTTCCTCTCAGATTTCTTTCATCTTAGGGGATTCAGAGAAATCTTTTTTTTTTTTTCAATAGACTTGTGATGGAGAGAGCCATCTGCATCCAGAGAGAGAACTATGGGGACTGAATGTGAATCACAACTTAGTATTTTCACCTTTGTTGTTGTTGTTTGCTTGCTTGTTTTTTTCCCATTTTTTTTCCTTTTGATTTTATTTTTCTTGTGCAGCAAAATGTGGAAATTATGTTTAGAAGTATACATGTTTAACCTATATTGGATTACTTACTGTCTAGGGGGAGAGGGAAGTAGGGAAGGAGAAAGAAAAATTTGAAACACAAAGTCTTGCAAAAGTGAATGTTGAAAACTACCTGCATGTAGTTTGAAAAATAAAAAGCTATTATTATGAAAAATACATTCAAAAATAAACTCCTACTCTTTACAAATAAAAAAGAATAAAATTTTTAAAAAAGATTATTTCTTGAAGAAAAAAAGAAATCTTTCTCCTGAAAATATCATATTTTCAACTCAAAAATCATTTAGACATCTGTAAAGAATGCTATGTAGCATCAAAAACGGCTTGCTTTTTTTCCCCTATTTTTTCCATTCAATGTTTTGCTAAGAAAAAGATGAACTATCTTTTAAATATTTCGAGAAAAATCTACAATATTGGAATGATTTCCTCTAAGTTTTCAGCAAGATGTCATTTTGTTATGGCTGGATGCTTTTTCAGGAACTTATACTGTTTTATAACTTATATGTTTCAATTCCTGTATATTACCAGTATTTTCTTCTACATTCTTTTGCTTTAACTCAGTATGACTGGTTTGTATTAAAATTTGGAAAAGTTCTTAGGTTTCAGACTGATAGTAATTCCATAAAAAGCAAATTACTTTTCCATTTCCGTTAAATCTAATTAAAATATGTGAAAACAAATGTGTTTTTGTGGTCATGGGTACATTATAAAGCTAACTTTTAAGACTGAATACAGAATATCTCATTGGTAAACTCTTTGAACTTTTTGGTTGCAACACAACAAAAATCTTTCTCAGTATTAATTGGGATGGGCCTTGTTTGTGAACCTCTCAAACATTCTCTTCTCAAAACAAACTTGTGTCAGGTTAAAAGAAAACCTGGCAGTAGTAAAATTAAACTATTACTGATTGCTTTCCACATCCCCAGCAGCATTCCCACCTCATTCCTTCTTTCTGGCCTCTACAGCTGGGTTTATGCTTAAGTAGAGAAAAGAAAGCATCTTCCCTTTCATACACAGGACCTACAAATGTAAAAACTGACTTGCACACTGGCCCTTCTAGAGCGATATCTACCAAAGATAGGGGATGAAACTCTTGGCCTTTGAACCAGGAGGAACAATCCCCTCAGTAGACTTTAAAAGGAGTGATTCCACTTCCACAAACTCTCTTCTCATCTGTTGATCATACTGGGACACTTTCAGCTCTCCCTCAGACTTGGGCATGGGGAGAAAGGAACTGAAGACATTACTCAAAGTTTGTTACGTCACCCCAAAATGCAAATTTATCAGTGCCGAGGCAGTGCATATGTCTCTCCAGAAATGGCCTTGTAAGTACTCCTTTGATTATCTCAATTATACTGAATTGAAATAACTTCTGAAAGTCCTCAGCTTCTCTTTAATATTCTGTGTCTCTGTCTCTGTTCCTTTCCCTATCTCTATCTCTCTCCATGCCCTCCCCTATCTCCACCTCCACAATGCCCTAAAATGACTAATATGGGAGGCTCAATCTAAACAAAGAAGCAAACTAAGCAAAGTCTGTCATAGTCTTTCTCTCCTCTGAAATATATAATAATATCTTTTCTATCCTTTCTCATAACAAAACCCGTTTTAAGGAAATGATCAATTGCAAAAATCAATTTCAATCCCCCAATAATCCATCTTGAAGTCAAGGCCTGCTTTTATTTTATGTTTTTCTGTCTTTGTATCCCCTAGCCTAGTGCCTCACACAGAATATGTGCCTAATAAAAAAAAATTGAAATGAAATAAATGTAAGGCACAGGTCTCATCATCATTTGCCTGCTCAAGAGGTTACAATAATTCCATATTGCTTCTAAATGAAAATGCAAACTCATCTGTTTGGCTTTTAATGCCTATTTTTCCAGGTTTCTTGTATATTAAAGTCCTTCACACTCCCTATATTCCAAAGAAATCTACCTGCTATTCCAGACCATGACCTATCCCCCATCTCTCTGGGGTCCTCTCATTTGAAACTCCCTAAGTTATATTTGTTGTCCTTATCTCTGCCTTCACCCTCTGACCATCTCCTCTAACACTGAAGCATGTTTTAACATGCTTCTCAGCATGCTTTTTAGCAGTCCTTTTGGTGGTTTTTCAGTGTTTTTAATGGTTGTCGCTGCTCATTCTCAAACTTTTTCCCCTCTAATAACACTTGCTACCATTTCATTACTTTTGCAAAACTAAAAAGTTTTAACATCCTCTGAGTCTGTGATATTATTTGAATGGGAACCCAGGACTAACCTAAGACATATAATGTATCTATAGTCCTGTACTCTCATCAGCCCCTTTCATTTTCCCTGTAGCTTTTCTGAGTTTTAAACTTTCCTGGTCAGGGTAGTGGTATATGTCCTCCTTCCTGGGCATTTTTTAGACTTGTGATGACTCCATGGAGCAGATCAACCTGTAATCTAAAATTTACATCTAGAATTTACTCTGTCTTTATCACCTGGTAGACTTCAGCTTCCTTTAAAACCAGATTAAGCAACACATCCTTCAGGAATTCTCTCGTTTCCTCTGTTTATTAATGACTTCACCACCATCCTCACCACTGTACCCCACTCACCCCCCCCATCACCTCCCTGGGAAATTACTTACCTTGTATCTGCTTTGAATTTGTGTTGCATTAACTTTTTGTGTACATGTCATTTCCCCTTTCAATTAAATAAGTTTCTTGAGAACAGGGACTGCTTCATTTTTTATTTTTGTATTCTCAGAATGTAGTATAATTACTGGCAAATTTTGTGATTGTTGCTATTGCCTATAAAGATAGACAAATGAAATTATATTTTTACAATGTGATGATAAAGTAATAAATGATCAAATTAAATTGATCAAAGTCATTAGGCAACATTTCTATATGAAGTGGCTCCTTCACCCTTTGACCATCTCCTCTAACACTGAAGCATGTGTCCCCTCTAAAGCTTAAGGACAATGTGATATAATGAAAGTCACTGATTCAAAGCTAAGGAATGTGGGTTTGAATCCTGACTTTGCTACTTCTTTCCCTAAGGAATCTTGGATAAGACATTTAGCCTCTCCAGGCCTCATTTCTCTCATCTGTAAAATGAAATGGTTGAATTAAATAGCCTTTCAGACTTCAAATCTATGATCTTATGATGAAAAGAATGATTATTCTTAATTAAAGAAAGAATGTTTTAGAAATACGCTTGATATCCATTCCAGATTTCTTCATAAACACTAGAATCCACAGAGGATGTTTTTACAGTTTTAGAATATTACCAAAAATGCTTAATCAAATTACCTATGTCAAGTTTTGTAAAATTTGTTCTAATCCTAATGACCCTCAAAAATGATCTGCAATAAATTATGAACAATTCTTAAGATAATTAGAACTCCTAAATATTTAAAGGGAACAAAATGGAGAGGGGAAGGGAATTTTCACTAATTCTAAGATGATGAAATGGAGTAGAAAGAGAGGAAGAATGTAGAAGAGGTTAAAAAAAGAAAGAGAGAATCTAATCTAATCTAAAGGAATTAGCTTACTGAAATGCAAGGTGGCCAGGTTGAATATTTCACAAGTTGCTATTGTACTAAAAATATAAATATCATGTCAATGAATTGGGCGACAAGTGTAACAGATAGATACTATCATTCTCTGAGTGCTATAAGTCATGGAGGGAAGGGGAGGGGGAACAACAGAGAGAGGCTGAGTAAACCCTAATATTAGTCAGGAGATTCTGGTCTATTTCTTCCACTCAGTATTCCTATGCTTTGAGCAAATCATTTTCCTTGGTTGAACAGTTCATTTATCTATACATCTATACAGTTTTAAAAGATTAAACTAAATGACCTCTAAGATATCTTCCAGTTTTAACATCCTCTGAGTCTGATATTATTTGAATGGAAACCCATGACTAACCTAAGACATATAATGTATCTATAGTCCTGTACTCTCGCCAGCCCCTTTCATTTTTCCTGTGCCTTTCTGAGTTTTAAACTTTCCTAGTAGGGGTAGTGGTGTATGTCCTCCTTCCTGGGCATTTTTTAGACTCGTGATGACTCCATGGAGCAGATCAACCTGTAAGCATCAACTTGGGGATAACGCTGAAGCTTCAGTTCTCAAGCTTTCACAATAGCTTCAGTGACTTCCATTTACATCTGGACCTCAGACAAGTGTGCCACCTCTGATGCTCTTAACATATGAGTGGATCTTTTTCAAATTGTATTTGGCAACTATTATTGGCTTGTCAAGGGGCACAGTTTCTTCTGCTAGCAGATGCACAGAGGAATTCACTGAATTGGAGCCATTACACAAAATATTTGCTATCAAGTCATCTCCAGAGTGACCACACATGGCCTTAGCACCTGGAGAGTAGGGATCTGTGCAAGTAGCATACCCAAGGTCTCAGTGTGGATTAAGGCATCCACCTACTTTTCACTGACCTCACTGAAATATACCTGTGTGAAAGAGGGAAAAGTGAAGAACTTCTGGGTTTGGTCATGCAAGTTTGGGCAGGAATCAAGCCTAGATTTGGCAGAATTGTTAGGTGCCCAATGGAGATGGAGCACAGGATCACGGATCTTGGAAATCTGGGGTACAGAGACCAGGTTATGGAGAGCATCATTCCCTAACCCAAGTCCAAAGACAAACTGGAACAGGGTAGGACAATTTCCAAATCATTAATTTTCTTCATTTTGCTTTGTGGGCATCAGAAACTTTCCTAACACCCAGGCATTATTCTTTTTTTTTTTCCATCTTAGGCATCATTGACTTTTTTTTTCTTTATTAAAGCTTTTTATTTGCATAACATATGTATGGGTAGTTCCTCAGCATTGATCTTTACAAAGCTTTCCGTTACAAATTTTACCCCCAGTCCCCTCCTCTCCCCTAGATGGCAGGAAGTTCACTACATGTTAATTATGTTAAAATACTTGACAAGTCAAATATATGTATACATATTTCCACACTTATTGTTGTGCAAGAAAAATCATATCTACAAGAAAAAAATCAGAGAAAGGAAACACAATGCAAGCAAACCTCAATAGAGAGCATGAAAATGTTGTGTCGTGGTCCACATTTCATACCCCTCTCTCTGGGCGTATATGGCTTTCTTCACTGAACAATTGGAAGTGGTTTGAAACATTTCATTGTTGCAAAGAGCCATGTCCATCAGAGTTGATCATCATGTAATATTGTTGTTGCCGTGTATAATGATCTCCTGGTTCTGCTCGTTTCACTCAGCATCAGTTCATGCAAGTCTCTCCAGGCCTCTCTGAAATCATCCTGCAGGTCATTTCTTACAGAGCAATAATATTCCATAACATTCATATACCATAATTTATTTAGCCACTCTCCAATTGATGGGCATCCAATCAGTTTCCAGTTTCTAGGGCTGCCAGGCATTATTCTTTAAAAAGTTTGCAACAATATTCAGGCTAAAAGTAATGAAATGGTAGTAGGTATTGTTAGAGATGAAAAAGTTGGAGAATGAGCAACGACAACCATTAAAAAACAATGAAAAACCACCAAAAGGGCTGCCACTTGCTTTAGTACAAAATAGGAGAACCAACACAAGAGACAGAGTAATAAAAAGCAAGCAATTTTGGTACTTAGAGTAATCATGAATGATTCTTTTGAATCAACTTTATAATTCCTCATGTGAAAATAACACAAGTAATTACAGTTATCCTTTCGATATCACAATTTTCCCCATCATGGTTTCGATATATTATGGGGCAGCATAAGAAATTAAATGGAAATGGGGAGAGGGGGTGTTGAAGAAACTACAAATGACATGTAAAGGTTAGTAGACTACACTACTAGAAAAAAATTTAGAAATTCAAAAATGCATAAAATATATGTATCATTATATCACCATATTTTATCTTTTAATACCATAATAACCCAGACTTCTTTGGTATGAAGGGAAGGCCGAAAAAAATTACACAGATTTTCCATATTTCAGCAGCAAAACATTCTTAGCTGCTGTGAAGTGGAAGAAATAACTCAAATTTGAATTTATCAGGAGAAAGAATCGGTTATTAGAGTAGATAGTATGCTAGAAGTAATACATGTTTTAAATTATTGTGGCCCCTGAATTTCAGTATCTGAAAATAAAGCTCCTTATGCCCCACCCTAGTTGTAGCTTTAACAAGAGATATGGACACCAGAAATATAAAGAGTTCATTGTACCTTACTCTCTTCCAAGGAGGGTAGTTTTTTGATCTTCTGTCATATAATTTGGGATGGAAGGATACTTTTCTTTAATTTTGTTTTGGTTTTTTCTCAGACTACATTAAGGTAAATGTTTCCCAAGGGTATTTTGCTACAAAAAGAAGAAAAAAAAGTCTTGAATTTTAGAGTAATTTGGGGTTTTTTGATAGAACCTGATCAGAGTCTTTAAAAGGGTCTCAAATTTCTAATATATAAAACAACTAAAGAGGTATTTCATCAGTTTCTTGGAATTTCCTAAAAAATGATAAGTAGTATCAAGAGGTCAAAGAAGGACCCAGGCACATTGTGTTAAGTCTATGCTCATGCATATTTTATAGACAGGTACGGTGAACGGTGCAGGAAGATCTTGGCTCCCAGGGGATTGAGACCAGCCAACAACACAGGTAAACAAAATACCAGCTGAAAACTCCCCTGCAGGAATGCACTGGAATATCACCTGAACTGGGGCTTAGTGCTGCCAAAAACAGGGCATGTGGGCTTACTGACATTTGAACAAGAAGATCTGTGGGAGAAACTAGAGAAGTATATGACTTAGGGGCCTGAGAATGGGATATATTTTGCTGCTTATTTTCTGACTCAATTTCAACCCAGGTAGTGACTAAATATATCACTGTCTTTTTTGTGGCCTCTGGGTTTGGTAGATTTTACTCAGGTCCCAATAAGCAAGGACTCACCTCATTAAATTGAAAAGACCAAGATAAAAACTTGGAGTTAGTCTCTTGAGAGGAGCCAAAAACTCAGTAGGCCATGACAACAGAAACCACCTTGTCACCTCAACCAGTAGACAAAGTTTAGATGTGTAGTCAAAGGAACTCATACAACTCTGTCTCATAGTAAATCTATCTTTATATTAAATAATGATGACTTTCAACAAGGAAATTTGTTCATTCACACTATCTGTATGGCACACTCTCTATATTACAATTTTGGATTGCCTGGTTGCCATAATGATCACAAATTACACTGCTTAATTATCTCCTAGATCACTTTCCACAGCAGCTGCCCCTGAGGATAACTCAACTGAAGTCCAATAAGTGACCAGGGAGTCTTTGCCCAGACCCACCATATTCTCAAAAGTCCCAGTCATGATGCTCATTTCCCTCCTAGATCACTCTGTACACCAGCTGCCTTGCTCTCATGTAACTCTTGTTGTCTTCCTCCATTAGAATGTAAACTCCTTGAGGTTAAGGACAATCTTGCTTTCTCAAGGTCTGGTGTTTTTTGTTGTTGATGTTATTTGTCTTTTATCCTAAGCACATAGCACAAAGGCTGGCACATTTTAAGCACTTAAAGTGTTCAGTCTACCCATCCATCTGTCTGTCCATTTATCTATCTATGTATCTATCTATCTCTACCTTAAGAAACTCACAATCTGAAAGAAATGCCAAACTATACTATGTTTCATATCCATTTCTGCCCTATTTCCATTGCCATCCTATTTTTCCCTAGATCAATATTCTAAACCTCTGAATCCATAATTCCAACTTCTGGGGAACCATTTTAGAACCTTCCCCTGAGGCTAAAGTATCTTGGTTGGTAATTGAGTGAATATAAAATTGCCTAGTCTACCATATCAGGTTGGAGACCAGCCAGATTATACTATACATTCCATTAAGTTATCTACTCCATCTATCATACCACCTGCCCTATTATTGTGCATCTACCATTCTCCTAATCTTACTTCCCACTTCTTGCTCTAAGCACTGTAGTTAAATCAATTATTTTATTGTTTTGGAAAGGGATTATCAAATGACTGCCCTTCTTTCACTAACTACCATTTCTACACATATGAGTCTCCAATAGAATGAAGCTCTTTGAGGGAAGAAAATATTTCACTTTTTTTCTGTATTTCCAGTATAGCATCTAGAAACTATTGAGCACTTAATAAATGATTGTTCATTCATTCATTAGGATTCTAACTAGCTTTCAATTGCATCTCATTACTTTCCTAGTACTTTGAACATTGTAAAAACTGGCTCTGTTTCTAGTGATCTGACAGCATATTGTCCCCATCTCTTATATCTTTGAAATAAATGTTTCTTTTCTAAAAGGTAATTGATGTTAAATGGTTAAGTATTGGGGCACTAATCACAGATCTGTAACAATGAAAAGAATTCAGCAAATAGGGCCTATTATCAATGCCAATTGTAGAAGAGAAGAATCCTAGTCCTTCAGTGGTTACTCTAGAACTCTAACTGGCCCGGCTCTAGAAGGAAAGCTAGAATACACATGACAATGAGACAGTTATCATTATCATTATTATTTTTACTACTAATAATATTACTGTTGCTGCTGCCACTGCTGCTGCTGCTGCTGCTACTACTACTACTACTACTACTACTATCACCATCACCACCACCATCACCTCTACCATTATTACTACTACTACTACCACTACCACTATTACTACTACTACTACCACTATTACTACTACTACTACTACTACTACTACTACTACTACTACTACTACTA
>JAJPUD010003361.1:84047-130670 GCA_023553655.1 Myrmecobius fasciatus | reverse complement strand
TACTACTACTACTACTACTACTACTACTACTACTACTACTACTACTACTACTACTATATCACTTACCATTTAATTTTTTCTTCTATATCATGGATACCCTAAAATTAACTTTCTCCTTAGCTTCAGTCCACAGTTCCTTCTGCTGGTGGTTGATTCTTGGCTCCACACCTCATCCCCTACTCAACTCCCAACTTTCTCAGACTACAGAGGATCCACCTGCTTACATTGCTATATCTGTCCTGCACACAACACAAAAGGTTTTGCACTCAGACTAATGCAATAGCATTCTAGTTGTCCATTCTCATTGACATCTATGCTATACCCAACACAGCAAGTTGGTTTTATTTTCTCAAAGTGGCATTTTAATTTGTCCAAGCCAGCCAGTCCAGGCAGTTAGAACCACAGTCATATTCTAAGAGGAAAATAATATCTGGTGAGACTTGGGGAGACTAAGAAAAGCCTCCCATAAAAGATTGCTTTATAAGTAGCTCCTTGTGTAGACCAGGTAGTTTTGTATAACATTTTTTTCTGCAATTAGAGACTACCTCCCCATCACCAACTAGCAATCTCACAAACATTTTTCATTGTTCACAAAGAGAATTAGATTAAATAGTGTGCTATTGTTCATCCTTTTTTTCTAAAAAGACCAATGGCATCATAGGATGATGGCCTGACTGGTACATTAATTGCATTTGTGTGAGGCAGAATTATGCAAAGTTATCAGTCTCACTCTTCAAGACTCACCAAAGTCAAGTGGAATGATAAAAGTCAAGATGACTGGCAATTTCCTGTGATGCAATGGATGACCATGGCATCTTCAATGTCTGACCAAGCTTTAAGTGCTCCACAGTGCCTGCTTTAAGTTACCTTCATGACCTTTGGAACAGATTGTTCTTATCTGTCCATTCTGCCAGGGGAAGGCTTAGGGTAGACACCTCCCTAACTCACCACAAGTACAGAGCTTGTCACTTACCCTCTAACTGGTTTAATGCATCTGTCAATACTTTTACCCAGTGTGGTCACTGGGCTTGCTATAGCTTCTTGGAACCACAGCTGAAAGTCCAGTGACAAGTGGACACTAAAGATATATGAGCAACCCTGAAAAGGAGTCAGTAAATTCTCACGCCAGAGATGCTATTCCTCCCTGAATACTCTATACACCCCAGATAGAGTGTATGGATTGCTGCAACTCATCAACTCCTCTAGAAAATCAATTCAAATACCAGATAATCCTGAGAGTTAATCAGTATTTTTCTGTATATGAAAGGCACAATGTTCTTAAGGTTCCATTCTTAGATTCATACAATAGCTTATTGGTTTGTAATCAAAGCAAAGTTACCCCTTTTCAAGTCAATGGCTCATATTCTGGGTTCATTTTCTTCAGTCTAGGCAAGCACATCTGCTTTATTATTTCTCACATATGCCTCATTCATTCCTGTATAATCCCTGCACTTAATACCCTTCAGTGGCTCACTATTGTTTAAGGATCAAAGGCAAACTTGTCTGTTTGACATTTACATTCTACTGTCTTCTTACCTATTCAGTGTACTTACACATTGCTCTTCCTTATATGCTCTTCATACTTCATACTGTGATCTAGTCATATTAGCCTTATGTTTCTCTTTTCACACAATGTCCCATCTCTTAGTTTTGTTGCCTTTGTACCAGCTATGCCCCACACCTGGAATGTTCTCATCACCTGTAATTCTTGGAATCCCTTGTTTCCTTTTAAGATTCAACTCAAGTGCTACCTTCAGGTGTTATTGTTTTCCCTTCCAAGAGACCATGTGGTGTCTCCCATCAAAACATAAGCTCCTTGAGGCTAGGGATTCCTAGTCAAACATCAGTTAAGTCACATAGCTAGTAAGTGTCTCAGATCTTCCTGACTCCAAACCCAATACTATCCATGAACCATCTATCTGCCCATCCTGGCACATAGATGGTACTTAATAAATGTTTATTGATGGAACTCCAAAACTTTGTGCTTACCACTACCTCTGCTTAAATTACTTTCCTACTCTCTACCAACCCATGCTTCTTTCCTTCTTCTCAACATTTACAGCTTCAATATTTTTTTCTGGTAATGTCACTTCATCCTGGAAATTTCTTGGTCTTCACACAGGATATGACTATGAAGTCATGAATTGAGGTTCGGGGGAGGGGAGTTGAACAAAATACCAGATCTCGTATATTTAGATGAGTGTTATCCCTTTCAACATTATCACTTGGTATGTTCTTCCAGCAATGTTTTCATTACTCAAGCCATTTTTGGACCTCCTTTTGTGAAACTGTCATCAGCCCTAGTTTATGAGCCACACAAGAATATCCATCTCATTAGTAATGCCACACCTCCTTTTTTAACCAAAAAATGAAATATCACTTTAGTTATGAGATCTGGCTCTAATAGGCTTTGATTTCCTTCCAAAAATCAAATCCATTGTCACAGAATAAAGATTTGCCTCCACTGAGGTTATTCAAAACAATGTGCAACCATCTCTGAAGGCAATTCCCAAAAAGGCACCCCAATATTTGGCACAATGGCAGCAAGAAAGCTCCCAGAAGTGATAGTGACAGTATTCATTTATTGTTGGCATGTTTTTTACAAAATCAATCATTTTACTTTAGAGTCAGTGTTTTATCCCAATATAACTCTTGTAATAGCAGAGCAGTTATAATTCATCCTATAGAGGTTTTTGCATCAAGAATAATGAAAAACATAGTAGATTTTAAATCGAAGCCTGGATTGAATCCCAGCTTTACTATTTACTACACATGTATCCTGGACAATTCATTTAACTTCTCTGAACTGATTTCTTTGTATGTAAAATTAGTTGGTTGGACTAACTGATCTTGAAGGTTCTTCCTATTTATAAACTTAGTCTTCCATGCCTGGATTAGTTGTCCCCTAGACCTGGAACTCTTTCCTTCCTTATCTCTGCCTCCTAGATTCTCTGGTCTCCTTCAAGTCTCAACTAGCCTCACTTCCTGCAAAAAGCCTTTCCCAGTCCTCCTTGACTTTAATGCCTTCCCACTGAGATTATTTCCAATTAATTCTGTCCATCTCTGGTTTGTGCATAATTGTCCATATGTTACTTTCTTCCAGTAGACTGAGAATTTTTTGAGAGCAGGGACTGTTTTTGATTTTTATTTGTATCTTAAGATTTATAAATGTTTGTTAACATGACTTATAGCTTATGTTTCAATAGCTTTTTCATTTGTGTTTGTGTCTATTTATCTACACTATGCATCAGAGTCCAAGATTCTTAATGAAAGAGATCATTTCACTTCTTTTCTTAGCCATCTTTCTTCCTCTCTAGTATTCAATAGAAGGACCTTTATGTATTGAGTAAGTAGTAAATACTCCACAACTCTTTGAAGAACTACTAATTTACTAAAAAGAAAAATAAAAAATTCCTTTCTTAGGAATAGGAGCTAACATGTTTCTGAAATGATGTGGAATCAATGATTATAAGTAAGCCATTGAAAAGTTCAATGTGCTATGAATTTTCATATTGTGAAGATAGACTCAGGCAGTTGAGATCAGTAGAGTCATCAGTAAGACTTAGGAAGTATATGTAGAGGTAGGGAGGAGACTGAGGATCATGATAAAAAGAATACTAATAAAATGCTGAAATAAAAGAAATGTATTGGATACATCTAGTAC
Source organism: Myrmecobius fasciatus (assembly GCA_023553655.1). NCBI lineage: Eukaryota > Metazoa > Chordata > Mammalia > Dasyuromorphia > Myrmecobiidae > Myrmecobius > Myrmecobius fasciatus. The sequence continues at coordinate 127,006 of JAJPUD010003361.1, read as the reverse complement.
TGGGTGGGGAGAGAGTGGGAGAAAAAGGAAGTAGCAACCTCTATTATTGATTCTTCCATTTTCAAGGTTATTTTCAGAGCTGAGAAATTAACAGATCCAAATGCTTGTTAATTTGATTTATGCCTCATTGTAGGATAACTAGATATGCAGGAAGAGAAATGAAATAGAATTGTTAATCCATAAGAAATTCTGAAGTCACTAGGAAAAAAGTATATCTGGGTGTATATATATATATGTATGCATATGTATATATACTATATGTGTCTATGCATATATTTGTAAAATATGTGGGTAGATAGATTTGAAAGGAAAATTAATACCACAAAGGTAGGATATTTCATCATCTTATCCTTGAAACTAAGAAAGCATGTAATTTTTTTAAATGCAATAACAAGATTTTGTTTCCCATTTCTTAGTACATTGCCCTAGTTCTATGAAACTGGGTCCCCTAAAGAAGTCTGCCTCAGAATTTTGAAAACAAAACATGGCATCAGTCTCTGATTAAGTGGAACTAGGAGGGAAGGGATATGGGTGGTTCTTGAGCTATTTCTTGGAATTCAGAAACAAATGATTTTTTTAAAGACAGTTATTGAAAGAGAAGTGGGAGCTGATTGATTCCTTTAGCCCAATATTCTCCAAAACAACATTGATTTTCAAATTTGACCTTTTAGACCATCTTTTCACATTTAAAAACTTTTGTACAATCTTTATTGGAAAACAAGTGACTTGTTCTGTGCAGCAGAGGAGGCTTCTGTAGCCACCTCTTGCAAAATCTTTTAAACACTGCAAAATAGGCATACAGGAACCACCCCAATCCTTTGAAACCATACCAAAGCAAGCACTGTCATCCTAAACTGTTTTTCTCCATGCTTTTTTCTAACAAGCGTCCTGAACAGTGCTAGCTTGAGCAGCACAGAGTGTGCAGGACTTAAAACAGCTGTGATCTCATTGTAGGAGCTTCAGAACAATAACTCTGACATTCTCTGTAGCCACAGGATCACAATGACAGAAGCACCTGTGCAGAACAGGTTTCCTCTGATCTTTTAGAAAGCCCTCTCATTTCAAACTCCTCAAGTTGTATTTGTTGTCCTTAAGCCAGTTCTCTGCCTCTGAATTTAGAATACCATTCCCCTGTTCTATTTCATCCTTCTGAACAATCCACAAGGGCTACTGGAATAGAAATATCAATGAGTCCATTCATTCTTGGTACTTCCAAACCCATACCCACAAGACTACACTAATAAGAAATGTTCAGGGTTGGGGGGGAGGAGGAGATTGAGAAGAAAATCATTTGTAATGCATACCACAAAAGCTTTTCATGGAGGCAAATCTCCATTCTTTAATAATAATTTAATACAGGGTGGTGAGAGGGAATTAGAGTTGGGGTTAGAATATAACAAGAAATTGATTAAAGAACAAAAGGATATGCCAAAAAGTCCCTGGGTATAACTAGGTAGCATGATAGATAGAATGATAGGTCTAGAGTTAAGAAGACCTGAGTTCAAATTTGACTACAAACATTTGCTAACTGAGCAAGTCACTTAACCCTGTTTGCCTCAATTTCCTCATCTGCAAATAAACTGGAGAGAAAAATGGCAACCTTCTCCAGTAGTCTTGCTAAGAAAACCACAAATAGGGTCATAAAAAGTTAGACATAACTAAACAACTAAAACACTGAAACAATTAAACAACACCAACAAGTCCCAGAGACTATATTTCTTAAATTTTAATAGACTGAACTATTCCATGAATACAAAAGAACTTGATTGTCTTTCCCATTGGAAATGGCAAGTAAAGCAAAACAATATTCTTATGTTTAAAAATTTAACTAGTTAGTGTCTGCATGTATAGAACAATCTTCTATAATGCATAAAAGGCAGGATAAATGTCAGAATTTTACTCCTGAACTCAAGAATCCATCTCACAAATATTGGAGATAGTTAATGTCATAAACTTTAAAAACCTGACTTCTTGAAACAATTGCTGTTGATCTTCAATGTAAGTGACTGACAAAAATCATCAACATCAACATACCCTTCCCCCAAAAGTTCAACCCATAATTCATTCCATAAGGAGTTGGAGGAGAAGAGGTGGTTGCCAGTCAGAATGATGTACTTTGCTTTGAGAGAAGGAACTTAATGTGTGTCAAAACTTTTATAGCTGCTGTAAAGAGCTGTAAAGAAATGTGAAACATGGTGAATTGCGATCTGGCAGAACCACTGATTGGTTTAGCACCCTGGTCAATGTGATCCAACAAGAAGTACAGAAATAGACCTGGCAATGTAGGGTTCCATGTTGGCATCACTTTAAATCATTGTGATGATCAATTTGTTGTATAGGATAACAGAATGAATGGAACTTCTTTGAATGTTGGTATCACAAGAAAGCAAGATAAGCTGGAATAAATAAGAAATATCAATATCCCACATGCTCAAAATGCTTTAGTATATATGCTATTGATTGCTAAAGTGAATAAACCACACATGGGCATAAAATAAATTGAAAACATGAATATTTTTATTGTGTTCTAATACTGTATCATAACAAAATTGGAAACAAATCTTGTCAGGTAGGGGTTTCTGCATTTTGTCAATGGTCTTCAGTCCCAAATCACATAATAACATATTGATCAACAGTATAAAACAATCATAAGAAATATTTCATTCATAAGCTTGTATCAGATGAAATAAGAAATGAAATTTATGAGTTACAACAATTTGAAGAGAAGATAAAGAACCCAACATCAATGAAAGTCTTCACTTACACAAACTTCAGAAATTCTATTTTATAATGAAATGGATGAAAAAAAAAATGAAGAACCCAAAATCAATGAAAATCTTCACTTGTACAAGCTTCAAAAATTCTACTTTATAATGAAGTGGATGAAAAAAATGATATTGATGCTTCAAATGATTTTGAAAAGGAAATGGACACACAGATATGTTTGATAGCATAGATCCAAAGAAACAACTATCTCAAAACCGTAATTTTAAAAATATAATAGTGGCTATAAACATCACAAATGAATATTCTCTCATAATACTTGATGGAAAGTATAGAAATATTCCTAGACTTGCATTAAACAATATATGTGACAACCTTTTCCATGGTAAAGCCACAGAATAAACTTAATGATATTTCTAAGAATAACAATTATGCAACAGCATGGCCAAGGTGATTTGGGAGGGTTACTGAAGATCTATGGAAAGGCATTGAAAAATCAGTGGTCAAGTCAAGAAGCATTTATTATGTGCCAGGAACTGTGATAAGTACTATGGATACAAAAACAGGCAAAAAGAAAGACAAACCCTGCCATTAAGGAATTTACATTATAAAAGAAAAGACAACACATTAAATAAAAACTGAAAGGAGTTGGGAAGCCCACTATGGAGACATAGTGATGAAATCTAGACAATGAAGGATGGCTGATCTTGATCTTTCCTCAAAATAAAGGCTCTAGGAAGAACTTAACAACAAAAGTTAGAGACTACAGGGCAAGAGAAGAAGGGAATTGAAATGTCTAAAAGTTATAGACAACAGAAAAATAGCTTAATTAAAAATAACAATAAATATACTCAACAAAGTATGAAACAAAAGTATCTCTGAAATTATATTCTCTTAATCAGCAAAAAAATTTTAAGTTTTAGGGCAATACAAAAAGTCAAACACAAGAAAAAAGTTTAATATCAATTTTAAAAAATTTTATTACAGAGGCTCTAGAAATAAAGAAATTAGAAATGAGAGAGAATACCTAAAGAAGGAGGAAGGGAGAAATTTCTGGTTATCTATATGGTTATAGATTATAAGAATTCTAACATAAAAAACACAGTTGAATTAAATGAGAAAGATTATGCATGATAGAGTAAATGACAAAACAATTGCATTAAGAGACGTTATTGAAACTCAAACTTCTCTGCAAAAATGAATTGCAACAGGGACAAAGAAGATCCATAATTATTTACTCAAATGTTTCACAATAGCACATGATTTATTTTCTCAGCTCCTTCTCAAATTTAAGTACAAGCTCATATTTCTTAACTTAAGACATACAAATCTATTACCAAAAGATGAGAATACTAACAATCACTCCAAATATGGGCCAATTAAGTATTTATGTACTTTATACAAAGCATTCACAGTTTGTATCACCAAAAACAAAATCCTAACCAATAAGAAAATTACATATTAGCTGAAAAGCAAAAAGAAAATATTGAAAAGTCCTATGGGTGTTAATAGCAACTTAGTATTTATTTGGAAATTATTGAACAAGCTTCTGAAGAGTGCTATAACTTGACCCCATCTTTATTTATTATCACAGGGCCTATAATTCAAATATACATTGATGATTATTAATGTAACTATGCAAAATAGACCTAAGTATATTGAGTTATCCACATGTAAAATTTCTCTATTTAAAGCATGCCACTATATAATAATGTCAAGAACCATTGATATGAAACATGGCATTTTCAGAAGGCAGTTGAAGTTCATTGTCATTTTATATATAGCCATAAATTCATTATGACTTCTTCCAAATAGGACAAAGTTTAGGTTCCAAGTTAAAAGAAGAATCAAATCAAAATATGAAATTTATCACTTGATCTATATAGATGGCATTAAATTATATGATTGCAAAAAAAAAATTAAATAACTTCTTTATCTTGACTCTTTTCCCAGAAACATCAGAATGGCATTTGGACTCTATAAAAACAAAACATAAACTATCAATGAAAATATATGATTGAGGGGCAGCTAGGTGATGCAGTGGATAGAGCACTAGCCCTGAACTCAGGAGAATCTGAGTTCAAATCTGGTCTCAAACACTTATTTTTCTAGCTGTGTGACCCTGAGCAAGTCACTTAACCCCAATTGCCTCAGCCAAAAAAAAAAAGAAAGAAAGAAAATATATGATTAAGCATGTTAGAAGACTTGCAAGAAACTTGAAATCAAAAAAGTTAATGGGAATAATGAATTTAAAGAAATTAAAAGCTACACAATACTAATCTTAATAAGGTTAAAAGGCTTGCCAAAGATTTGAATTTTTAAAAATTTTTAAAAATCAAATACATAAATTTAAAATGAAGATGACATAGCTAAAAAACAGTGTCTGAAAAAGTTTAATTGCCTACAAATTAATTTTATTTACATAATAAAACAATTTGATAACCATCAGAGTCACACTATATGGAATTCTAAGAAATTTTTTTAATTCACAAGTAAAGCTATTTGACTCCTTGAAAAGTAATTAAATCTTAGAGAAATATGTATACAAAAGAAAGTAACAGCATAGATTCTTAGCTATATAGTAAGGATTTTCTTGGAATCCCCTGATGAAAACCAGTGACTGGATCATGCTACTCACAAAGTATGCAAGTGAAAATAATTTTATTGAGACTTTTAAGAAGTCAGTATTTGCTGTTGTGGCCTAATATTTGCAGATAATTCAAAATGAGCTTAAGTCTTCTATCCTAACCCTATATAAAATATAGTACCTGATCCCTAGGAATTTATATTTTATGAGATATGCATGTCTCATTTAAAAAGTATTGTCAATGCCCGGCTAAGGACAGAGATGGAGTCAATCTGGCTTGGAGATGAGTCCCTAATATTGTGAGCTGTAAAGATGGTGGTCAGAAAATTCCTTCTTAAGTAGAAGTCAGAAGTGATATATTGCTCATAGACAGCAAGAGGACATTCAGATTGGCTAATCACACTAAACAGTGGAGTTAGAGATAAGAATCAAGTTCTTAGATAAGCTTATGGGATAGTAATTTTGAAAATCAATAAAATTTGTTGAGAAGATAAAAAAAAAAAGTGGTATCAAGTCTGTCAGATGAGTCAAAACAGCATCTGAGTTTAACAAAGCATCTGAAACTATTTACAAGATTTGCCATCTTGTCTTGATACCCAAGCACTTGAGATCAAAACCCCACCAAATGGCTTTACTTTTATTATTTCACTTAAGTTTCATATGAACATATGAACCACACCCCTCAGAGGAGACAACCATTTCTAACTGGCAGATTAAGAACCTCAGCCCTTTGTTAGGCCAGATGATGTCTTTTTTAAAAAATACATAATATATATCAAGGCTCTTTCAATATAGTTGGGGAGACTAACACTCAAAATAATTATGGAATTAGTTTCTGAATTGTGCACTATGGACTCTAAGTGCATCTCAGAAAAAGATTAAAGTGGAAAAAAGGAAAGAGTTCATGGTGAAGCTGGAATTTAAGCTTGATCCTAAAAACTGGCTAAGATTTGGAGAGGTTAAGGGTGAGCTATTCAGGCAGTGAGAAAAAGCACAGAGAAAGGAAAGAGAAAAGCAGGCTCATACAGCATTACAATTTTTCTTTTGTCTTATTTGTTAAAACTAATATAGATAAAGCTGACCATGTGGCAGAGATATTGGTAAGATCCACATCTGCAAAGACTTCCTGCAGAAGCTAAGATTTTAGTTCAGTGGATGGGAAATGAAGGTTGTTTCTAACAGATGGCAGAAAGTAAGAAATACAGAAGAGCAGTTTCAATTAAATAAAAGAAAGAGAAGGATTAGGTAGGGATTCTTAATCTGGAGTGAAATGAAACTTTTTGAAAATGTGTTTTAATAATTGTATTTTGATATAATTGATTTCCTTTGTAATGCTGTATGGTTTATTTTATGCATTTAAAAACAATATTCTGAGAAGAGGTCCATTGATTTCACCAGACTACCAAAGGAAAGACTTGGTGTAAAAATAAATAAATAAAAGCTAAAAACCTCTAGGTTAGAATAATGCAGAAGGAGAAGGTTGTATTAAGAATGACAGAAGTCATTATCTTTGCTCCCTTTTCTTTTTATGGTTTTCCCTTACTGTGAACTATTCAAAATCAGTTCCTCCTGAAAGTCCTTCTTGGCTATCCCCAACTAGTCATGATCATTTATACATCCATTCCATAAGCTAGTTATTGTTGTTTTTCATCCTTCATTCTCAAAGAGGGCCTATGACATCCGGAGGGTGATGTTTGGACTTGCAAGAGAATTGGATTTAAGTGAAGTAGAGCTGTGAAAAGTCATCAAACACACTCTCTCTTCCAAAGTCCAGTGAAAGACTTAGGTCAAGAAGACTCCATCCCCTAAGAATTTAGCTGCTCGAATTTTACTGTATTAACTTACATATTTGTATGTTACCTTGTGTTAGATTTTTATCATGAAAATATTTTTATCACCATATAGGTTATATTTGATATAGTACAATAACAATGATGATGATACAATGAAGTAGATTATAAGGTGCTAGGAAAGATGTCCCCTTAAGCTTATCATAGTGCTGAATGTTGAGTTAATTGATTTTTTAAAAATCCTTAAAGAATCAATAGTCTGGGGGCAGCTAGGTGGCACAGTGGATAGAGCACCAACCTTGAAGTCAGGAGGACCTGAGTTCAAATCTGGTCTCAAATACTTAACATGTCCTAGCTGTGTGACCCTAGGCAAGTCACTTAACCCCAATTGCCTCAGCAAAAAAAAAAAAAATCAATAGTCTACATGTGTTGAATGTAATTTAAAATATTCAATTACTCAAGGCAATATTTAGCCTTCAAAAAAATGTTAGACTAAAGAGATGAAACAAGAAAGTAGATAGAAAATTATCTATGAGAAGAAAGGAGAATAGAGTGAAAAGCATGAAGGTAGCAGAAAGAGGAAAACAAATGAGGTGGTCAAAGATAGTAGGCTTTATTGAGGATAAATTAAGATCGTATATTAGGTTGATGAAAACAAAGAAAAAAGCTTGGAATGTGATGCAGGATGAGCAGTGAAGAAATTGCTTTTCTCCCAGATGGAATAAAAGAATGGATAAGCAAAGATGGACACTAATACAGTAAAAAAAAAATAAATAAATGAAGTCAGTCATTCTATATAATATAAAGTCATTCTGCATATAAATAAATATAAAATTATGATATATGCATTTATGTGATAGTCATGCTATATATACATATACTATAAAATCATGCTACATACATAAATATATATATATATCAAAGTTGTTTATCTTTATAAGTGTTATTCTTATTCTTACTTTACTTTGAAGCAGTTCATGTAAGTCTGTTTCTTTAAATCATCTGTTTCCTTATTTCTTATATTACAATAATATTTTATAACATTCATATACCGTTATTTATTGAGCTATTTCCCAATTAGTGGGAATTGCTTTAGTTGCCTTTTTCTATTGCCACAAAAAAGCTGCTATTAATATTCTTGTATATATAGGATATTTTTACTACTTTTAAAAAATTTTCTTTAGGTATAAACCTAGCAGTGGCATAACTGAAAAAAAATGTCATGCACTGTTAGTAATTTTTTTTAATAATTCCAAATTGTTTTCCAAAAAAAGTTGTATTCATTCACAAGTCCACCAACAATGCATCAATGTGCCTGTTTTCCCTCAGCCTCATCATCATTCATCATTTTCTTTACTTTTTTTTTATCATCTTTGCCAGTTTGAGATAAAATGTCAGAATTGTTTGGATTTAAAATTCTCTAATCAGTAATCATTTGGAATTTTTTTCACTTGGCTATAAAAAACTTGGGTTTCTTCCCTTGAGAATCCTTTACTCATATACTTAAACCATTTCTCAATTGGTGAATGATTTATTCTTATAACTTTAAATCATTTTCTTATATAGCTTGGAAATGAGACCTTGTCAGAGAAATTTGCTGCAAAGATTTTTTCAATTGTTTCCTTCATTAAATTTGTTCAAAAACTTTTTAATTATATGTAATCAAAATTATCTATTTTATCTTCTATGATCCTCCCTATCCCTTGTTTGATCATGTACTTTTCTCCTTGCCAGAGATGTGGTAGATAATTTTCCTAATGTTTCTCTAATTTGCTTAAGATGTGATCTTTTATATATAGGTCTCATATTCACTTGGAATTTATCTAAAAATAAGATGTGAGGTGTTGATCAAATTTTGATTTCTTTTATACCAATGTCAAGTTTTCTTAGCAAGTTTTTTGTTTGTTTTTATCAAATAGTGATTCCTTTTCACTTTTTCACTGGGATATAATACCTCTCTCTCTAGAGCAAAATTACATATTTTATAAGTTCATTTTGAATGTCACGCTGAAATCAAGGCCTAAAGGTCCCAGAAATCTTGGCAGTCCAATAGATTTAGTAGACTGAACATCAGCTACTGGAAGTTGGGGCGGGGTATCCCCTCATTCCTCCTCCTACCAGTGCCCTTAAAAGATACAGAGTAGGCTAACAAGAAAATAAAATAACTTTATGTTGTACCTAGTCATCTTCTTAACCAAAAGTGGTATCAGGAATTTTGAAATAGTATTAGAATTCATAGGATCATGGATGCAGCGCTCTGGAATAGTTTTCCAAAGTTATTTGGACCTCAACATTTTGTCCCTTCACTGCTTCCTTGTCAAAATCTATTTCATAAGAGAACTAGGTGGCACAGTGAGCACCAGCCCTGAAGTCAGAGGACCTGAGTTCAAATCCAGCCTGACATTTACTAATTGTATGACTTCAGACAAATAGCTCAACCTCAGTTGTCTTCAAAAAATTTAATTAATTTTTAAAAAAATCTTATTTTACTATTCCTAACTGGACAGGCATTTTGCATCAATAGTCAAAGGAGTCAATCAAATGAGGAAACAGAGGGACTCCACATAATGTTCATATTGACTTGAGATCTGGCTCTTTGGCACCTCAATAAATGGCAGCTCAAATTTTTATAAAATATAATAATTTCATTTTACTACACATAATAAGTTTGCCTTGTTTATATTTTTAATGGAAACTCTGAGGTTGGGAATTAAAAATATATATCTTTTGGATATGATCTGACTTCAAGCTGTACATCTGAGTTAAGGATGTTAATGCAAAGTTCACCCACGAAGATCAAAAATTCTACAAAACTCTTCCAGCTGTAGCATTTATGACTCCAGCTTTTGTTTCAAAAGGCGGGAAATGTGTTCCACTATTGGGATCTTACTTGCATTTCTTGCCTCTTGCAAGTATTGGTATATTCTGCTCCATGAATCCTTTTAGATATGTTCAGTTGGCATTTTTTTCCCCACAACCATGGAAACACCTGCTTCCAAATTAATTTACAGCCTATCCTACACCTATGGCTACAAGCCATATAATAGTTAATTTTTTTCAAAGGCATTTTAGTAAACCATATAAGAAAGGCTTTATGTTGTCTGCTTCTTCTCTTTATGACATAATTTTGGCTTTTCAACATTTGATTTTATGTCCAGCTTTGTAAGATGTTAATAATATCTAAAGATATGCAATGTGTTAGATTACACATAAAATTCTTTCTCAGTCGTTCAAAGCATTTCCCAACACATATGCTGTATGCTATACATTTTCTCTGAATCTTGGTCCTCATTTCACTTTTTCCTCGGTCAGATTGAACAATGTAACACAGTGTCTTTGGGGTTCCATTAACAAAGAGAGAAATTTGAGTATGCCTGAGGTTTCTTTAACTTCAATTATGATTGACTCATCACACACACACACACACACACACACATTTCCCTTTGGATTTTATGGTAAGGGTTAGGGAAGAGGTGTTTTATATATCCCAGATGATCTTTTAGGTGGATTATTAATATCAAACCAACTACTATTTTATTGACTTTGTCTCTGTCCTATTCATCAGTTCCAAAGGAACTGAATTTCATGGCTCACATAATGTTCAAACTGGTTAAATATTGTGCTAAGATTAGTGGTAAATCTGAAAAATGTTAGATTATTTTTTTTCTGTGCAATTATTATTTTAGTAATCATTTCTGTATCAGACAAGAAAGAAACACAAAACAGACCAATTTCCATAACATGGAAATCTCTGGTCTGTCAATCAACAAGCAAGCAGTTAGAAGCAATGATAACATATGGCTCACAAATTGCCATGCTTTTTACAGAGCTATAGATGCTTACCATATATGGATACATATATTTATATATATATATATATACATATATATATATATCTTAAAAGTTAAAAAAAATAAACTCCATTTATCCCAAAACTTGAAAGAGAAAAATAGAAAAGTTTCTTACAATAAAACCACAACCTAAAGTTAAAGAGTAGTATTTGTGTTATTAACTCCTACAAGGTTCAAAAGGCAAGTGAAATTTGTGGGTGTTAACAATAGGTTTGAGAAAAATTGCTTGATTCTTCCCAATATCAAAATATACTACTATCCAAAATGATAGCAGAAACATTTTGTCTGTTGCATCTAGGGAATGTATGTAGTGTTATTGCAGATAATGCAGGGGCAAGATGTGGATTTGAAGTTCATATCTCAATTCTTATAATTACTAGTTAAATAAATTGAGCAAGATATTTAATTTTTTCCAGGTCTGAGTTCCCTCATCTGTATCACTAGAGGGCTAGACTAGATCATTTCCAAGGTGTTTTCAGATCTAAATCTTTGATCCTATTATCCTAGGTAAGAATTAAAGAATTGTAGCTCTAATTTAAGCTATTCTTTGCAATGAGTAACAGTGAATTCTACTACACTAAGTACCTAGGTATATTTAACCAACATTAACTTTTATATGGTTGCCCTCTGCCATTAACTTACCATACACTTGATAAGGTAATGACTGGGGATTAGTTTACTATTATACATACCTTGTTTTATTGTACTTTGCTTTATTGCACTACAAAGGCATTGAATTTTTTTACAAATTGAAAGTTTGTGGCAACCCTGTGTCAGCAAATTTATTGACTGATGCCATTTTTCCAACAGTATATGGTCATGTCATGTCTATGTCACATTTTGGTAATTCTTGCAATACTTCAAACTTTTTCATTATTATTATATATGTTATCATGATTTGTTACTAGTCACTATTTTGGAGTCTCACAAATTTGGCAAAATTAATTAATAAATGTGTGTGTTCTGACTATCTTATCAAATAGTTAGCTGGCCCTATCTCTCTCCTTTCTCTCCCTCCCCTTTGGTCTCCTTATTTCCTGACACAATAATTTTGAAATTAGGCCAACTAATAAACTTACAATAGTATCTAAATGTCCAAGTGAAAAGAAAACTCAGCCAATGGGGCAAACTTCATTGTTGTTGTTTTTTTTTTTAATTTCCATATCCATTCTAACCTTCAGCAACCATTCCTGATCAGTTAGCAGTCATCAATGCTGAGGCAAGAACTTTCACTAGCAAAAAGATCTCAATTCTCTGAATTCTTAGATGATGGCTAGCATATTTTAGCAATAAAATATTTTTAATTAAGGTAAGTACATTGGGAGTTTTTTAGGCATAATACTATCACACATTTAATAGACTACAATAAACATAACTTTGGGGAAACCAAAAATTTCATATGGCTCACTTTATTGCAATATTCATTTTATTGTGGTGGTCTGGAACTGAATGCACAATTTAGGTACCATCTACTTTAATTTGGGGCTCATAATTACCTTTACATTGTTTCATGATAACAGCTGGTAAAGATGCCCATATGTTCTAAAGAAGTGATTCTCAAAGTATGGTTCCATGAACCCTGGGGTCTCTGAAACTCTTTCAGAGTGTCGACAAATTCATAATCAGCTTTTATTTCCAATATAATAATATTGATAATTATAACTCACTTGACACGTATGACCTATATGAGATTGCTTGCAGTCTTGAGGAGAGAGGAGGGAAGGAAGGGAGGGAAAAAAAATCTGAAACTCAAAATCTTATTAGAATGAATGTTGAAAACTATCTTTTTTCATTTATTTGGAATATATATGTATATATATATAATGAGTGAAAACATAAATTACTTAAAGAAAAAATAGCCCAGATGAACAAAAATTCTTTTGATAGATCCTCGATAAGTTTTAATAGTATAAAGGAATATTGAGGACAAAAATTTGTTCTAGAGGATTTTAAGCTTTATTAAAAGGAGTCACAAGACCTAAAAAAAAAAAAAAAAAAAAGGAGGAGGAAGATCTCTCTACACTCCTTTTCCCTATTTAGATCACATTTGGAGTTCGGGTCTATATTTTAGTGAAGACATCAAAACTTAACTGTGTTTAGGGAAGGGTAATAGGAACATGGAAGGGCTTCAATGCCTTATAGACATTAACCCCAGAGAAAAGAAAACTCAGGAGGCCATAACAGTTGTCTTGAAGTTTTTCAATGGCTGTCCTGCAGAAGACTTATTCTGATCTTTGAGATCCTAACAAACAGTAGAATTATTTCTGAGTTGCTTGGTCACATAGAACAGAACTAGAATTAATTGGTAAAAGCTACAGGCAAAGAGTCAAATTTAGACTTAAGGGGAAACTTCTCAATGGAGCCACCTCAAAGTAGAATGGATTGCCTTGGAAAATAGTAGTTTCCCCCTCACCAGAGGTCTTCAAGCAAAGGCTGAATGATCAGTTGTTGGGAACCTGAATAAAGAATTTCCAGCTATGTGTAGGTTGAACTAAGTAACCTTTGAAATCCTTTCCAACTCTGATATTCTGTGTTTCTGTAGTAGAGAAACAGAAATCAAATAGTTTTCCCAAAGGCACACATAAGTCATCTGTAGAACAAGACTTAGAATCCAAATTGTCTGAATTCCAAGCTAAACTGGAAAACAAATTTATCCGAGAGTACTAACTTTAGAAGTTTAAAAGCCCTTTCTTCATTAAAAAAAAAGGGGGGGACAATCTGGTAATATTCAGAAAGGGCAATATTAAGTACATGTATCCAGACCATTCTAAATTCCATTATAAACAAAATCCTAAATAGCCCAACATAATTATCATGTCTGCATTTTTGTCAATAAAAATAGTATAATAAATTCAATAAAAGGCTGCTTTATCTATCAGCATTCTGCCTTAGAGATCTGGCATATGCACAGGCCCCATCACCTTGTTCCACTGGTGCAACTTTTGCACATGAAAAACTCTAGAGAGCTTGCTTCTAGGACAATCATGATGATCTTAAGATCTGAGAGATTGTAGAGCATTCTTAGACATTCAATAGCTGATTTTGGTTGAATAGTCATGTGACTGGGAGAAGGGTTCTTTAGGGTTTGGGTTTGGTTTGGTTTGGTTTTGTTTCGTTTTGTTTTGTTTTGGCTTTGTTTTGGCTTTGTTTATTTGTTTCAAACTGATTTTATAGCCAAAATGCTATACAAAAACTGAGTCAGATTCAGCAGCCTTCGGTAACTTCTACAACTCATAGCATCTGATAAAAGCTCATACTATCTCTCAAAGAGGGACATCTTGGAGTCTTCTCACCTCTGAGGACACATGGCCCTTTAAAATAGCTCAATTTTGGTCTTCTCATTCTTTTTTTCTGTTCTAGATAAAGAGATTGAAATTTCTAACATTCAGGATTATGCTGTTGAAGTATGTGTTTTGAGGGGAAGGAGGAAAATGTGTGTATGTTTGTTATTATGGCTCTGAGATAAATATCCCTTTGTAAAAGCTAATGGATGTGAAGTGGTTAAATGGAATTGGGGGCTATATCCAGGCTCCTAAAAATGGGAGGAGTACAGTGGAGGCTTGTGGAAAAGATGTTGGTAAAGAGACGAATGTCAATCCATCAAGGGTTCTCCCTGGAACCCTAGCTGTTAGATGCAGCAAGTTTGCATATCCTGTCATAATTAATTTTTAGAAGATTTGGCTTAAGTTTAGGTTACATCTTTTCTCCTGTAATAACAAGTAATTATTAAATGGGCAGAATCATAAGAACAAATTATTTGCATCATTATCGATTTGACACACAATAAATGACTTACATAATATGGAATATACAAAAGGCATAGCAAACATGCCCCAGTTAATAAATGGTCAGTCAGAAGATATGAACAGATTTTTTAAAAAAGAAAGGAAAAGAAATCCAAGTTACTAAGAGCTATATTAAAAATGGTATGTTACTAATAAATTAGGAAAAATAAAATTAAAACATCTCTGAAATCCCTACCCATTAAATTGGCAAAATTAACAAAAAAAAAAAAAAGAAAGAAAGAAAGAAAGAAAATTGACAAAAACTACAGAGGCTATGGGAAAACAAGTACTAATACAATGTCAGTGAAACTGTGAATCATTCCAGCCAGTCTGAAAATCAATTTGTAATATGTTCCCAAAGTTAATAAACTGTGCTAATTTTTCTCAATGGGGCAAAAGAAGAAAGCAAGGAGGATTTTCATTCACTGGAAAAAAAATAAAATGTAATTGAAAAATAAACAAGAGATATGTCAGAACTTTACCATTTTAAGGAAATAAAATGGACAAAAAATTCTCTATGAAGTTGTTTTTTGTTCCTTATATAAACTGAGTTTCAAAACCATTGCTACAGGACTCTCTTCTTATTGGTGAAAAGAGGAAATTGCCAATTTCTTTATTTTGGGGGGAATTCTACAGTCTCTTTTCACATTAATACCTTTTAGCTTATAGAGAGAAAATAGAAAAGGCCAACTCCTATTAAAGCTGCTGAAGGAAAAGACTCTGGGATGAAGCCTACATGTGAGGAGCAGTTTCCATCATGGCCCAATCCCCAGCTTGCTACATAAGAGACTTTGAGGAACTTCCCTTTGGATGAGATCCAGGATTCTCTCTTGGTTGAGCTGAATTACTTTGTCCTCATTTGGAGAGTACTTTCACTCTGTATTGTCTAGTATAAATTATCCTATTTAAATTTTCTCTGATTTCTGTTTTGCTATTGACTTGGATAAATGGATTGATTTGCTGCTTCCCGTGTGTGTTAATTGTGGAACTTGGTGGAAAGGAAGCCAAGCTTTCATTAAGAAAAAGTGATCAAAAAATAGCCTGAATCTGAAATTCCCTGGATTAATAATATTCAAGGGAGCATATAGATATAAATCTATCCTAGTATCCCCTCTCTCTGAGGAAAATAGAATGTCTAAGTTTCTGACCCAAACTTCTGCAGGAAATAAAATCTCCATTGAAGAGGATGGAGGGAGAAGTTAGAAATATCTTTTCTGTAAATCTTTGAACCACACAATCATACCACAGTGCTATATATGAGGAACAATCCTGGCTATTCTTATTCTCCATATGCCTCTAAAAAAGGAAAATTTGCCATACTTTGTTTATAATTATCCCAACTTCCTGATTACACTTTTCCTTTTTTCTTTTTTTTTAATTTTTAATAATAGCTTTTTTATCAGAACCATTAAATGTAAAGATGATTTCCCAATTTGATGCTTCCTTCCTAATCTTATCTGCATTAGTTTTATTTGTACAGAAACTTTTTAACTTAATATAATCAAAATTATCTATCTGGTGTTCAATTAGGAGTTCCAGATCTTTTTTGGACATAAATTTATTCCATCTCAACAGGTCTGAGAGGTAAACTATATTACATTCCTCTAATTTGCTTACAAAATCACTCTTTATATCTAGATCATGAACCCATTTAGATCTTATCTTGGTACGTGGTGTTAGGTGTGGATCAAGCCCTAATTTCTTCCACACTAGTTTCCAATTTTCCCAGCAGTTTTTGCCGAATAGTAAGTACTTATCCCCAAAGCTGGGGTCTTTAGGTTTATCAAACACTAAATTGTTAAAGTTATTGCCTAGATTGTCCTGATAACCTATCCTATGCCACTGATCGACTGCTCTATTTCTTAGCCAGTACCAAACGGTTTTGATGACCGCTGCTTTATAATATAGTTTTAGATCTGGTATAGCAAGGCCACCTTCATCTGCCCTTTTTTTCATTAATCCACTTGAAATCCTTGACCTTTTATTCTTCCAAATGAACTTTGCTACTATTTTTTCTAGATCTGTAAAATAATTTCTTGGGAGTTTGATTGGTATGGCACTAAATAAGTAAATTAGTTTGGGTAATATTGTCGTTTACATTTAATGGTTCTGATAAAGGCCTCATTTCTAAAATATATAGAGAATTGTCTCATATATATAAGAATTCAAGCCACCCTTCAATAGATAAGTGGTCAAAAGATATGAACAGACAATTTTCAGATAATGAAATTAAAACCATCTCTAGTCATATGAAAAGTTGCTCCAAATCACTATTGATCAGAGAAATGCAAATTAAGACAACTCTGAGATACCACTACACACCTGTCAGATTGGCTAAAATGACAGGAAAAGATAACGATGAATGTTGGAGGGGATGTGGCAAAACTGGGACACTAATACATTGTTGGTGGAACTGTGAATGGATCCAACCATTCTGGAGAGCAATTTGGAGCTATGCTCAAAAAGTTGTCAAACTGTGCATACCCTTTGACCCAGCAGTGTTTCTATTGGGCCTATATCCCAAAGAGATCTTAGAGGAGGGAAAGGGACCCACATGTGCAAGAATGTTTGTGGCAGCCCTTTTTGTAGTGGCTTGAAACTGGAAACTGAAGGGATGCCCATCAATTGGAGAGTGGCTGAATAAATTATGGTATATGAATGTTATGGAATATTATTGCTCTGTAAGAAACGACCAGCAGGACGATTTCAGAGAGGCCTGGAGAGACTTGCATGAACTGATGCTGAGTGAAACGAGCAGAACCAGGAGATCGTTGTACACAGCAACAACAGTATTACATGATGATCAATTCTGATGGACATGGCTCTCTGCAACAAAGAATTGTCTCAAACCAGTTCCAATTGTTCACTGAAGAAAACCATATACACCCAGAGAGAGGGATATGAAATATGGACCACAACATAACATTTTCATGCTCTCTATTGAGGTTTGCTTGCATTGTTTCCTTTCTCTGATTTTCTTTTTTTTTTCTTGTAGATAGGATTTTTCTTGTACAACTTATCAACTATTATTACATTATTAACATGTAGTGGACTTCCTGCCATCTAGGGGAGGGGAGGGGAGCGGGGGGTAAAATTTGTAATGGAAAGCTTTGTAAAGATCAATCCTGGGGAACTATTTATACAAATAAAAAGCTTTAATAAAAAAATAATAATAGCTTTTTTATTTTCAAAATACATGCAGAGGTAGTCTTCAAGATTTCCCCTTGCAAAACCTTGTGTTCTAAATTGTTTTCCCTCTCTTCTCCCTCCCCTCTTCCACCAGACAGCAAGTAATCCAATATAAGTTAAACATGTGCAATTCTTCTAAACATATCTCTACCTTTATCGTGCTGTGCAAGAAAAAACAGATCAAGAAGGAAAAAATGAGAAAAAAAACCAAGCACACAGATAACAAAAAAGGTGAAAATATTATATTATGATCTACATTTTAGTCCTCATAGTCCTGTCTCTGGATGGCTCTCTGGATCACAAATCTAATGGAATTGGTCTGAATTGCCTCATTGTTGAAAACAGCTACATCCATCACAGTTGATCAACACATAATCTTGCTGTTGCTGCTGGTTACATTTTTCAATTAAGGAACCAAGCTGTACTTCTAGACAAGGTCAACAGGAGCCTGATTCTACACATCTAACTTGCACTGAACTATAATCTAAACAAAAAAGATGGGAGGAGGCAAAAAAAAGTCAGAAACTATAATAAGGATGGTCTAATTATGATAAAGGATAGCACCAGATACCCTCTTGCTAATTCCTATCCACTTCCATTTCTGCTCCTAAAAGAAGTACTACAGAGCCATTTTGTTACAGAGCATCAACAACATCTGTTTGTAGAATCTTACCTTTTCTTCCTGCCTGCAAACCCTAGACTTGCTTATCATCTTTCTTTCCTAGGCTGAATGTGTCAAATCCCATCCTGATAGGAATGTAAGCCTTTTGATTATTAAAAATAAGAGGCATGGAAAGTACAATAATATTCAGCATGTCTGAATGGACAGAATTTTGGGTTCTTTAGATGCTATTTCTCCAGCAGTTGCCATTACTGATTCATTTTAAATTTGGTTTCATTGCCAGAATAGCCCATATTAGTTGACCAAAGAAGTAACAGGACTGTGATAGAGTTTGGGAGTGGGGGAAGTCGATAAGTTTAAGATTCTGTCACATCATTGCTATGTGGAGAGGCTCATCTAGTAAGGAGAAATGACCAGAACCATAGAAGAAGAGGCAGAAAGGGACAGTTTGGATGTCATATTCACCCAACAGCTATTTTCCAGAAGAATCACAGAAACCTGGAAGTTTCTTAGGGCCTATTCACCCTAGAACCTTCTCTAATCTCTTTCTCTCATTTATAAACTCCTTCCAGAACCTCAATTTTAAGTGAAAGCCCAGGATAGCCATCTCCTAGATCTGCTTTTGACTTTCTAGACTTCTCCACCATTCTCCTCCCACTTCTGCTTTTTACTGTTGTCTTTTCTATCAGAATATTCACTTCTTAAGGCAAGAGCTACCTTTCTTTTTGTGTGTACTTATAGCTCCAGCATCCAGCACAGTACCTGACCCATAAGTACTTTTTAAAGACTTAATCACTTGATTTCACTTTTTCAATAGCATTCCAAGTCCTATGTTGCCAATCTTCCATGAGTGACTTGAATTATTTCCCCCCCCTCTCATTACACTTAAAATTAAAATTTTTAAAAGGCACCAGATCTATTAATTTCCGTTCCTATGCTTTTGAAGCAACAAGAGAGTGATTAAATACCTAGGTTTTATGGTCCTGAACTCCACCCTATGAGATGGGAGTTGAAGAGAACTTTGAATATGGGAAGCGGTGGTGTCTGCTTCAATTCTGGCTACCAATGTTTCCTGAATTCTATGCAACCTGTGTCCTGTAGTGGACAATACCATGATTTTCTTAATCAAATGAAATTTCTTTACTTCTGTTAAACTATGAAGTAATATATATATTCACACTTTTTCCAAATTTTATGTAAAAAATGAACAAATTTAACAATTTAAAGAACAACCATGAATAGTTTTGTAAATATAGGTCCTTTTTCTTTAAAAAAAAAAAAAAAATTCTTAGGGGCAGCTAGGTGGTGCAGTGGATAGAGCACCATCCCTAAAGTCAGGAGGACCTGAGTTCAAATGTGACTTCAGACACTTAATACTTCTTAGATGTGTGACTCTGGGACAGCCACTTTAACCCCAATTGTCTCAGCAAAAAAACAAACAAACAAATAAATAAATCTTAACAATTTTCATGTAAAAACTTTATGTTCTAAATTCTCTCCACTCCTCCCTCTCTTCTTTGTCCCTCCTTTCCCTTCAGTGAGGAGGCAAGCAATTTTATATGTTACACATATGCAGTCATGCAAAACATATTTCCATATTAGTCACATTGTGAAAGAAAACACAGACCCCCAAAAAAATCCCAACAAAAAAATAAAGTTTAAAA
Source organism: Myrmecobius fasciatus (assembly GCA_023553655.1). NCBI lineage: Eukaryota > Metazoa > Chordata > Mammalia > Dasyuromorphia > Myrmecobiidae > Myrmecobius > Myrmecobius fasciatus. Next base: position 106,794 of record JAJPUD010003361.1, on the reverse strand, counting down.
AAAAGTATGCTTTGATTTTCATTCAGATTCCATCAGTTCTTTCTCTGGAGGAGAATAGCATTTTGTATCATGAATCCTTCAGAATTATATTGGATCTTTGTATTGTTGAGAATTGCTGTTAATCACAGTTGATCATTGTACAATATTGATGTAACTAATCATGTATATAGTTTTTTGGCTCTGCTCACTTCACCTTGCATCAGTTCATATAGTCTTTCCAAGTTTTCCTGAAAGCATTCATCATTTCTTATACTATAATAGTATTTCATCAATCATTTCCACAACTTTTTTAGTTATTACCAAATAAGTGGGCATCCCTTTTATTTCCATTTCTTTTCTACTGCAAAAAGAGCAGCTATAAATATTTTTGTACAAATACGTCCTTTTTCTTTAAAAAAAAAAAATTTCTTAGTATTTTAACATAATTAACATGTAGTGGATATCCTGCCATCTAGGGGAGGGGTGTGGAGTAGAGGAGAAAAAATTTGTAACAGAAAGCTTTGTAAGGGTCACTGTTGAAGAATTACCCATACATATGTTTTGCAAATAAAAAGTTTTAATAAAAAATAAAAAAATAAAATCTTAGGGTACTGACCTGGTAGAGGTATTGCTGGGTCAAAAACTACACAGTTTTACAGCTCTTGAGACAATTCCAAATTGCTTTCCATAATGACTGGATCATTTCACAGTTCTCCCAATAGTGTATTAGTGTCCCAGCTTTCCCACATTCCCTCCATTTGTCATTTTTCTATTCTGTCGTATTAGCCAATCTAATAAGTATGAGGTATTAGCTCAGAGTTGTTTTAATTTGTATTGTTGTAATCAATAGTAATTTCAAGCATTTTTTTCCATGTAAATATAGAGGGCTTTGATTTCTTTGTCTGAAAATTGCCTATTCATATCAATTGGTAATTGGCTTGTGTTCTTATAAACTTGACTCAGTTCTCTATATATGTAAGAAATGAGGGGGCAGCTAGGTGGCTCAGTGGATAGAGCACCAGCCCTGAAGTCAGGAGGACCTGAGTTCAAATCTAGTCTCAGACACTTCCTAGCTGTGTGACCCTGGGCAAGTCACTTAATCCCAATTGCCTCAGTAAAAAGCCAAAAAAAAAAAAAAAAAAAAGAAAGAAAGAAAGAAAGAAATGAGGCTCTTACTAGAGAAACTTGGTATAATTTTTTTTCCTAATTTTTCACTTTCTTTCTAATCTTGACAGCATTGGCTTTGTTTAGATAAAACTTTTTAATTTAATATAATCAAAATTATCCATTTTATATCCCACCATGCTCTCTATCTCTTCTTTGGTCATATATAATTTCTTTATCCATAGATCTGACAGGAAAATATTTCATTCTTGCTTATTTTTTTATAATATCACCCTTTATATCACCTTTTATGTATCCATTTTGACCTTATCTTGGTATACAGCAGATGTTCGTCTACATCTAGTTATTAATAAAATACTTTTCAGTTTTCCCAGCAGCTTGTCAAATAGTGAATTTTTGTCCCAAAAGCTGGGATCCTTGCATTTATCAAACACTAGATTATTAGGTGATTACCTACTATGTATTGTATACATAATCTATTCCACTGATCCATTACTCTATTCTCAGTCAGTACCAGATTGTTTTGAGTGGACTTTGTAATATAATTTGAGATCTGGTACAGCTAAATCATCTTCCTTTACATTTTTTTTCATTCATTCTCTTGATATTCTTGACCTTTTGTTCTTCCAAATGAATTTTATTATTTTTTCTAACTATAAACTTTTTTGATAGTTTGTTATTGCACTTCTAATAAGTACATTAATTTAGATAGAATTATCATTTCAATTATATTGGCTCTTAACTACCCATAAGCAATTAATATTTTTCCAATTATTTATATTTGTTATTATTTCTGTGAAAAGTGTTTTAGTGTTGTGTTCATATAATTCCTGGGTTTATCTTGGCAGATAGACTCCCAAGTATTTTAAATTGTCTACAAGTATTTTAAATGAAATTTCTCTTTCTATCACTTCTGCTAAATTTTGTTGACAATATATAAATATATTATATATATATAATTATTATGTTATATATGTGTATCATTATGTATAATATAAATATATCATAAATATAAAAATGTTTGTGATTAATGTTGGTTTATTTGAATTCTGCAACTTTACCAAAGTTGTTAATTGTTTTAACTCATTTTTGAATTGATTCTCTAAATGAGGTCTCTCAACCTCTGACTACCAGAGAATTCTGACCCATCTAAATTCTGAAACAGAGAAAATCTAATGGAGAAAAGGAGTGCTTTTAAAGACATACCTTTTGCTATATATAATAGCACTGATTAATCATAGTCAAATCCTTTCACTATTCTCCATACTTTAGACCACCAGTGAAGGTGAGAACTTAAGACTCCCCCAGGGAAGTATTCATAGTGTAAGGGAAATTCTGACAGACAAAAGACACTTAGGAATAACCAACCAACCATCCAACAATGTTCTGTTTATAAGGACATACTTAAAACATAATGAATCACACAGAGTTAAAATGAGGGGTTGGAATAAAATTTATTTTGCTTCACCAAAACACACCATCATATCATCTGCAAAGAATAATAGTTATGTTTCCTCCTTGCCTATTCTAATTCCCTCCATTTTATTTTCTTCTCAATGCTGTTGTTAGCATTTCTAGAACAACATTGAATAATAGATTAAATAGTAGTGATAATACTCATCCTTACTTCATTCCCTGACCTTATTGGGAAGATTTCTAGCTTAACCCCATTAGAGATAATATTTGCTGATGTTTTTAGTTAGATACAATTTATCATTTTAAGGAATGCTCCATTTATTCCTAAGCTTTCTGATGTTTTTAATAGGAATGGATACTGTATTTGTCGAAAGGTTTTTATACATTTATTGGGATAATAATGTGATTTTCTGTTGGTTTTTTTATTGACATGGTCAATTATGCTGATAGATTTAATAATATTGAACTGGCTCTAATTTCCTGGTATAAATCCTACCTGCTCATATGTATGATCCTTGTGATATATTGCTATCATCTCCTTGCTAGTATTTTTTTAAATATTTACATCAATATACATTAGGGAAACTATTCTGTAGTTTTTGCTTTTTTTGGTTTGGTCTCAGTGTTATATTTCTGCCATAAAAGAAATTTGATAGCAGTCTTTGCCTATTTTTCCAGATAGTTTATGTAATATTGGAATTAATTGTTCTTTAAATATTTGGTAGAATTCCATCTGGCCCTGGAATTTTTTTCTTAGACAGTTCATTAATGGCTTGTCAATTTCTTTTTCTAAGATTGGTTTATTTAAATATTCTATATCCTCTTCTATTAAAGATGCATCCATTTCATTTAAATTGTCAGATTTATTGTCTTATAATTGGGCAAAATAATTCTTAATAATTGCTTTAGTTTCCTCTTTATTGGTGGATTCATTCTTTTCATTTTTGATACTGACAATTTGATTTTCTTCTTTTTCTAAATAAATTAATTTATAAGGTATCTAGTTTTTTCATAAAACCAGCTCCTAGTTTTATTTATTAGTTTAATTGTTTTCTTGCTTTCATTTTTATTAATCTCTTCTTTGATTTGCAAGACTTCCAATTTGGCGTTTAACTGGGGATTTTTAATTTGTTATTTTTCTAGGTTTCTTTTAAGTTACATATCCAACTCATTGATCTGCTCTTTCTCTATTTTGTTGATGTAAGTGTTTAGAGATATAAAATTTATCTTAGTTACTACTTTAGCTGCATCTCATCAATTTTGGTATCTTGTCTCATTGTTGTCATTCTCTAATGAAATTATCAACTTGCTCTGTTTTGTTTGTTCTTTGACCTACTCATTCTTTAAAATTAGATTGTTTAGTTTCCAATTAATTTTTAATCTATATTTCCACTATGGAGTTTTACTGATTTCTTAGCAATAGCTGGATCTAAGAAAAAGTGGCAACAGAATACAATGAAAATTCTTTGCACCAAGACACTGAGGATATTAAAAGGGAACTAGTACATGAAGAGATCATGGCCTTATGACCCTGCTACATCCTTATTACATAAATAAAATAGAGAAAGTTACAAATCATGAAGATCCTTTCAATCCATTTTGCTCTTTCATATATACTCACAAAGATCTAGGATTATGTGCTAGGGTCTCCTGACCTCTGGCTATCAAAGAATTCTGACTTCTAGATTCTGAACCAGACAAAATCTAATGGAGAAAAGAAGTGATTTTAAAGACATACCTTTTGCTATATATATAATAGCACTGATTAATCATAGTCAAATCCTTTCACTATTCTCCATACTTCAGACCACCACTGAAGGTGAGAACTTAAGACTCCCTGGGGGATGTATTCATAGTATAAGGGAAATTCCAACAGACAAAAGACACTTAGGAATAACCAATTCATCCAACAATGTTCTGTTTATAACAACATACTTAAAACATAATGATTCACACAGAGTTAAAATGAGGGATTGGAATAAAATTTATTTTGCTTCACCAAAACTCCAAAATGTAGAAGTAGTCATGATGATCTCAAACAAGGCAACTAGCAAAAATAAAAGTAATGTAGTTAAGAGAGAAAAATAGAAAAACTATTCTACTTAAAGTCACTAAAGATAATTCAATGATACTAGTACTATAAATAAATAATAATACATATGCTATAGTCTCTAAGTACTTCAAAGAAAGTTCTTTGGATTATAAACAGGGGTGTGGTAAATGTTTAACAACCGGATCTCAAAAATAATCATCTATGTATGATGCACTTTTAAGTTTAATCTACATTAACATTTTCTCCATTACTTTTCTAAATTTAGACAATCAACAAAGCAATAAATCAAGTCCTGAATTGTAGCATTTGCCAATTCCCAGGATATCAGTGTTATTTCTCAGATTCCTCTGTTTAGCCAAGGAAGTTCATTTCTAAGAGAGACAAGTTTTCTGTCATTCTTGCAGTATAACCAGTCTCGGCCTCAGAAAAAAAATTTCCTGTATTGTTTTCTCAGTTAGGAGGAATGTTTTTGTTTTTCCAAATTAACTAAAGCAATTATAACTTCACTTATGCCATTTCTCATTCTCTGACTCTCATTATAGTTATATATGGAGCTGTCTTTACCTTTACAACTAGATTGTAAGATCTTTGAGGGTTGGCAACCAAACACTCTGTCACTTTCCTTCCCCTTGTGTCTGGTATACTTTCCTTAAACATGTAATGAATGGCTATGAAAAAGAAATTATCAGATGACACTCTTTTTCAACGTCCTGAGTAACATCGTGAAAAATTTTCCCTGTGTGCCCTACTTCCTTCTCTTCCCTTAACCATACTAGCTCATCTTCATATAGTTCCCTAGTATTTTGGAAAAAATTCCCTCAGGGGGGAAAAATAGTCCATGTGGGAAAGGGAACAAGTCAAAGGTCCTTTGCCAGCCAGCAGTGGGGTTAATCCAAAGAGTAACTGATGCACTTCTAGATAAGGAGACCCAGTCTCAAAAACAAGCAAAACCCGGTTATGATAACCAATGAAAACCATTTTCCTAATAACAACCCTCAAAGAGAGTCAGTGAACCATTATTGCCCCCATTTTACAGATGAGAAAATTGATATTTAGAAAGATAAAATTGATCTAAATTGAGAATTCCTTCCTGGCAATAACAAATCTACTGATTTGTCCACAATCCATCTTGACTTTTCACCTCTTAGAGATTCTTCAGGTGAAAATTTTAGATTGTGATTCTAAGATCCTTGGTCTCAACTGGTAGTCACCTAATTCCAAGCTAATAATTAAGATATTAGACTGCTAAAAATATTAAGATGTTCCATTCCTTCCAAGAGGAAACTCCTGATTCCATTATAAGGTTTCAAGATCCAAAGGGGTGAATTTGTGTTGGTGGAATGATGATTAGGGTTGGGAGGGGGATGGGCAGAGAAGGAGAAAGCTATCAAAGTCACACAGAAGGCCATGCCTGCCTTAAGGGGCTTTCTTTACCTAGCCCTAATTTGGACTTGAGATCAGATTTTTTTTTTTTAATTAGCTTTTTAGTCATGCCCATACAGGTTTCTGACATTGTTAGGGCAGAATATGTCTCTGAAAATGCTTCCCCTTGCTATGGTTGCAAAAGCTTGTCCATATATAGCAAAGCAGGAAAAAAAAACAACAATAACAACAAAACAAAAACCTGATTTAAACTATAGGACTAAAATATCAGCATTGCTACTGAAGGTTGTCATTTCCCTCAAGAGTAAATTAAAATAATGGCAATGAACAATCTCTTGCAAAGATAAATGTACATAGAACAAAGAGGGCAACACATTTCAGGGACATCAAATAGAATCCTCTCGTTATATATCTAAGAAGACTGAAGTCCATAGAGATTAAGTAATTTATTCAAAATCATTTATTCAATGATTTTTCAATTTCACCAAGATATATTCTTTTATGCTTTGTGTTCTTGATAATACTACTTATATTTTCCTGATTTGTTAACTTATTATTATTTCTGACATTATGTTTAGCTTTGATAACAAACTTGATACTTTGAAGCAGAAAGAGTCCTGGACTTTAAATCAAGAGATTTTGGCTTGAGTCTTGTGCAATTTGGTGCAAGTCACTTTCTAAATTTTAGTTTTCTCACTTCCAAAAAGTAGAGGTAAGGATAACATGAGCTACAATGGAATCAAAGTACTTTATAACTATGAAACACTAGATAAATGTGAGTTATTGTGACTACATCCTAGAAAATATAGGGCCAATTTCCAAGAATTAACAACCAGAAGGAAGATGAGACAAGGTAAACATATCTTATACAGGTCACAAGTGATCACGACCATTTCATTTGTAAATTCACATCTCTCAGAGCAGGCTGGTGCTATGAAAAGAGTACTGAAGAAAAAAGACATAGATCCAAATCAAGATTCTACACCTACTTGATTGGGGTTAGTTATTTCCTCAGTTTTCTCATTTGCAAAATGAGGGTGGTTGAACTAAATGACTCCTACAATCCATTTTAGCTCCAGATCAATTGTCCTAATGTCCTAATCTGAAATGTTTCTCTATCTCACCTAGGATCACATGTTCTCAAATATAGGACATTTTCTCACCTCTAATAAAAAAAAGTTTTTAGGGCCAAACTCCAAAAAGTTCCACTAGAGGGCAGTTTTTCCAGACTCCTGCTACATTAAGATTATTCTTTCTGGACCACATTTATTTGGTCATTTTTCTGTTTTCAAACACATCCCACTTAGAGTTTAAGGAAATAAAACTCTAAATCTATTGACATGTTTTCAATCCAACTTGGCACAACTGTGCATACCACATTTCAATTTTGAGGATTCAGGATTCATTTTCCCCAAACCTCTAAAGATCAAGTGTGTCCAAAATGCATCAAATTTCTCCCGTGAAGCAATAAGCAGAATATATGTCTCTCTGTGTTGATATCCCCCTACAAAATCAAACATCATGATTGTAACTTTGCATACCTGAATGAAGTTACACAATCTAGAGACATTTAAATGATAAAATATATAGAATGAGAAGGCAAATATTATATTTAAAATAATTTCACTTTGTAATTAATTTCAACCAGTAAATCTCAGCTTTTCAGTTCATAAAATGGGAATGGTTTCTCTTTACCTCACAGGAATAATGTGAATATCATTAGCAAAATAATTGTAAAACATTCTCAGAAAACTTTTATATCAAAATGGGAAGAGGAAAGTGGAGAAAAAAGGCAATATCAAAACTGTTGCCTCTTTCTTCCCTGATTTCTAATTCTGATCAGATATGTCCACACATCCATGCCTGAGAGGGCTAGCAAGTAGATTTGTTTTGGTTTCAAAGGTCATGTGTATGCAGTTTTTAAAAAATAATTTAAAATAATTCTAAGGTATTTAAATATATAAGTACAATCACATCACCTAATTAAACATATAGTACAACTGTGAAGTAGCTTCTACCTCCCTGAAATTAACCGGGTGACAGAAAAGATGTAGGCACGTCTGAACAAAACACTGCCTTCCCTCACCCCGCCTTCAGAAGGTCAGTAACATTACTTGGCGATGTGACAGAGCAAGCTGTGGTCTGTCCTGGACATATTTTTAAAAATTTCTGAATGGATTCAGCTCATTGCATTATATTACTCATAAACTTTTTTTTTTACTCAAAAATAAAGACTAATTCTGCATCTTGACTTTGCCCAGACATTGACTATTTGTTAAGACCTACTCTTAAAATCTTTTCTATCTACCACCATGCCCAAAACAAAGTTATTTATTCATGTCTACATCTGGAATATATGCCTTATCTGGAAATAAACTAAAATATGCATGACAATTTTCATTGGGTTAGTTCCTACACATTTAAATATACTTTTTGTCAATGAAACATTTCAAAAAAGGCTGTCACTCCTAAAATTATTGCATAACCTGGATGTTTCTGGATACATTCATACTCACAGAATATGAAAGTGGTCCTACAACTAAAATTAATGTGATAATGTGTCAGGAACCTGTGTGATTTCATGGTTTTAAGAATTCCTCTACTAAAGTAGATTGCAACACCCCCATTACTTAGTAGATAAATATGCTATCTAAATATGTTGTTTAAATTTTTAAATGGTTAGATGACTTGCCCAAGTTCACATGGCTTGAGTCAAAGGCAGGAGATGAATGCAAATCTTCTTGATCCCAATCCAACATTCTATCATGCAGCCATTCTAATATCTCTGGGTAGATTATATTAAATAACATGATTATTATCCAACCAACAGGATGTTTCATAAACATTTGTGATGCTCAGATCTCATTTATGTCAACAAATTAAATCAACAAGCATTTATTAACCTATTGTGTGCCAGATATTGTGCTAATAGTTGGGGATACATAGGCAAAAAAGAAAAAAAAATTAATGCACATCATTTAATTTTAACTTGAAATAGGTAAAGGGAGAGGGTGAGTTTTGGAAAGAACTTTTAAAAATATTCCTGTGCCTCATTTAGAATATGAAGCTGTATAGTCCAGGACTTCTCAAACTTTTTCTACTTGAGACCCCTTTTCACACAAGAAATTTTTATGTGACCCCAGTTATATAAAATAGGTATACAAATCAAACATTTACTATAAATCATAATTCTGCAAAATTCTGCAAACCTCATATTCAATTATATAGGATTGTGACCCACAGTTTAAGAAGCTGGGGTTTAAGTCACTCTTTAAACTCAATATTCCTAAAACTGAATTCATCATGTCTCTCCCTACCAAAGACCTCCTCCTTGTTCTAATGTTAATTGTTCTGTTGACATATCACCCAAGCTCAAAGCCTTAGTCATTTTAGATTTATTTCTCCCTCTCTCATTTCCATATCCAGCCCAAGGTCATGTCTTATTGATTCTAGTTCTAAAATACCTCTTATATATGCCCCTTCCTTTCCACTTCCATTGCAATCACCCTAGCTCAGAACTTCAACATATCATAGAATTAAGAGCTGGAATTGACTTTAGAGATTATTATATATGTATAAATATATATATATGAATATATATATATAAAACTACGATAAAACTGGATTATTCAGCATTCCCCTACATATCCTTTTCTTTTCAATCTTCTTGTCCTTTTTGAGATTTCCTCTCTCCTTCCCCTACTCCTTCCAGCTCTTTGTGAATTAGCAGAGTATAGTAGAGAGCAAAATTTGGAGTGAAAAGATATGAATTCAAATTCTACCCAAAAAAAATTCCAAATGTTAGAAGGGATCTCAACTGCCATCTAGTACAAGCCACATATGAAAGGAATTCTTACTATAACATACTTGAGAAGTAATCATAGCATGTGACTATAAATAAATCACTTTATTTCTCAGAACCTGCTTCCTTTAAAAATAGGAATGATATTAATGTGTACACAACTTATCTAAGAGACTTCTGAGGAAAACAGTTTATTTTGTAAATCTTTAAGCACTATATAGAAGATATGATCATCTTTGCATGTTGAAATAACTCTTCCTTCAAGACCAAATTCAGGTGCTATATTCTTCATGAAATTTTACCAGACATCACGAGTGAGAAGTGATGTCTCCCTCTTTGAATATCTCATTACATTTTGTTTTGACCTTACCTTCACAATTCTCATATTCTCTTTTATCATATTATGCTTGTATATGAAAATATCTAGTTTCTTCCCCATTCCTCTCACCCATGGTAGAATATCAATAGTCAGAAGACTGTGGTTCAAATCTCATGTCTAACACTTATTACCTGAGAGCACTTGAGTATATTATTCAATCTCCCCAGATCTCATTTTCCTCATCTATCAAATGAGAGGTTTGAACTAGACAACCTCTGATGTCTCTTATAGACTCAAATCTATGACTCTAATACCAGGAGCATGAGTTTTTTTCTTTACCTTTCTATTATTAATGGCTAACATGGTTTCATGCACCTATTAAACATTTTTAACAAAAAATGAATTAAATAAGAAAAATTCAGATCAGTTTTAATCAAAACCGTAAAATCACTATATCCTTCCAATCATTCCATAAACAACTGTCTGTACAGTCAACTTATTATAGCCACCATCAAAATAAATAATAAATTAGAAGAAAGGATAATGATTAGACATTATATGTCATTACAGAAATTCCAACCCAAACTGTCAAAACTAGCTGTAGATTCTAAAAAAAAAAAAAAAGAAAAGAAATTTAAGGGAGGAAAAAAAGCAAAAGTGTTGACTCGGCATAAATGTGGTAAGTAAAGCTGTGGGAATTCACCAAATAAAAAAGAGAATTTATAGAAGGAGAGATAAAAAGAATTACTGAGAAACTATTAGGGATCATTTACATAGCAGGGACTGGAAGAGCAAAATAAATAAATAAATAATAAGCAAAGAAGAGTCAATCAACAAACATTTATTAAGGGCCAATTAGTAGGTACTTTCTAAAAAAAATTAATTCATGCTTATACTACATAAATTATTTTCAAAAATTGAGAAAGCAATCAAATTCCTTAAATGAGACAAATGTAGTTTAATACATAAACCAAGAAATAATTAATAAAGAGAACAATAGACCAATATTGTTCAAGGACATAAATAAATTTTTTTAAGTAAAATCTTGGCAAAAATTAAAATCCTACAGCAATTAAAAAAAAAACCCCAGCAATTCCCAATGATCAAATTCAATTTATACCAGAGTTATAAGTATGGTTTAACTTAAATAAGATAACTGATAAAATTAAAATTAATATTTTAAACATCCAAAAAAATTATTTCAATAGATACAAGAAAAAAACTTTGACAAAGTACTAAATATATCTTTACTAAGCTCTCTATAAACTACAGACAAAGAGGGATCTTTTCTTAACATCCCAAGGAATCATATATCAAGAAAGATCTATCTAGTCATATACATCCAGTGAGAGGCCTGAGGGAACTGAGTGTGAACCACAATACAGCATTTTAATGCTTTCTGTGAATATTTCCATGCATTTTGTTTTCCTTCTTAGGTTGGTTTTTTTTTTCTCTCTCTCTTTCTAGATTTGATGTTTCTTGTGCAGTAAGATAACTATATAGATATGTATACATATATTGGATTTGTCATATAATTTAACATATTTAGCATGTATTAGATTACCTGTTATCTAGGGGTGGGAGGTGGGGGGAAGGAGGAGAAAAGCTTGGAACAAAAAAAAATTTTTTTTTGCAAAGGTCAGTGTAGAAAAATCACTGATATGTTTTGTAAATAAAAAGCTTTTCATTAAAAAAGAAAGAAAGAAAGAAAAGGAGATGGGCTGGCAATGTGGTGAGAACTAGACAATATGGGAGACCAATAGGACAAATGTATACTGGAACTTACACTGTCACGTTTCAGTGCTCCATTGTTCTTCCACTATTAAAGCAAACAACTCTGGACCTCTAAAAAAAGAAAAAGAAAAAAGAAAGACCTATCTAAGAATCTATCTAAAACCAAGAGTAAGCAATATGCACTGGGGAAACGCTAGAAGATTTTCCAGTCAATACAAGAGTAAAGCAAGAGTGCCTCTTTTCCTTACTATTATTTGATTTGGTTCTAGAAATACTAGCAATAAGAGAAAGAAATTATAAAGACATTAGAAAGAGGCAAAGAATTTGCAGTTATCCCTACTTGAGGCTGACATGATAGTTTACTTAGAAAACCCTAAGGAATCTGGAAAGAAATCTAACAAAAAAAATTAATATCTTTAGCAAAGCTGCAGACTACAAAAGAAAATCACAAAAACAATTACATTTCTATATAATAACAAAAATAATAATAACAAAACTCATAAAGCAATAATAGAAGGGAAAGTCCTAACTAAAGTAATTCCAAAATACATGAGTGCATCTAACAAAACACATTCAATAGTTACAGGGATACAAGTGCAAAATGTCCCTTAAAGAAATATTCCTTGTGTGACCCTGGGCAAGTCACTTAACCCCAATTGCCTCAGCAAAAAACAAACAACAACAACCAAAAAAAAGTAAAAGAAATATTCCTTAAAGAGCTAGAGGAATATTCATTGCTCCCAGCTAAGGTCATGACAATATAATAAAAATGATAGTGTTATCAAAATAAATTTACAGATTTCATGATATCACAATCAAATTACCAAAAAAGATACTTTATAGAGCTAGACAAAATCATTTTAAAAATTCATTTGGAAGAATAAAAGCACCATAATATTCAGAAAAAAAAATGAACAAAGGTAAGAAATATAGGATAATTGCACTCAGAGAGATGACTGTGGGAACTAAGTGTGGATCACAACATAGTATTTTCATTCTTTTTGTTTTTGTTTGCTTACATTTTCTTTTCTTTTTTTCTTTTTTTTCTTTTTGATCTGATTTTTCTTGTGCAGCATGATATTTGTAGAAATATGTGTAGGAAAATTGCACATGTTTAACGTATTACTTGCCATCTAGGGGAGGGGGTGGGGAGAAGTGAGGGAAACAGTTTGGAACACAAGGCTTTTTATGGGTGAATGTTGAAGATTATCCATGCATATATTTTGAAAACAAAAAGCTTTAATTAAATATATATATATATACATATATGTATATATGTATATATATATATATAGGACAATAGCACTTTAAGACCTTAAACTGTCATAAATCTCTAATCATGAAAAAAATTTTGTACTGGTTTAAAAAAGAAAAGAAAAGGTTTATAGAACAAATTAAAGAAGAATGATAAATCACTCAATTAAATTACAAATGCTTGATAAACTTAAAACATATTATCTAATGTGTAATTTATTTCTATTTGATAAGAATTTCTGGGAAAACTAGGAAGCAATCTGGTAGAAATTAGGTTGAGACCAACATTTTAATTCTTATAATAAATTCAAAATTAATAAGTGGCCTAGATGTTAAAGATTACAAATTGAAAAAAAGAAAGAAGTAGATAATTTTCATTATAGGAAATTGAAATGCTTTTCCATAAATAAATTTATGTAACTATGACAAGAAAAGAAGTGGTCAGCTGAGTAAAAAAAAATCTTTACATCAATGTCTCTGAATCGGTTCTGATATCTAATAGACAATTAACAAGAATATTTGATAAAAACCATTTCTCACTAGATACATGATAGAAACATCTGACCAAGCATTTCTCAAAAAAAAGAGTTACAAATTATTAATAATCATATGAAAGAATTTTCTCCATTCTATAAGCATATCAATAATAAATAGAGAAATACAAACCAAGACAAACCTAAGGTTTTACCTTAAGCTCAACAAACTGGCAAAGGTGTCCAAAGATGGAAAAAGTCAATAATGCTGGGTATTGTTGGCCAGGGTCAGATGGATCGAGGAAATCAGTTAATCCTTTGTACTTCTCAAATACAATCCTAGACATGGAAAGCAAGGTAATTCAAATTATCTTTGTCTTATTCAGATTGATCTGGGATCCATTTATAGATCCTTTGAACAAAAAGAGTCTAACAAACAGTTTTTGAAATTTGGTGAGAATTTCTGAAACCAGAGAGAACTTTCTTCCTTCCCAAATGCTTTTTATCTCTTCCATGGTGGGCTTTTGTTTTTATCTTTTTGAACTGCTCTTAACTGCCTTAGGAATTGCTTCTTCTTGAGACATTATAATGTGATTTTAGTAAAAGGACTGACAATTTAAACCCTTGGGTTCTAAGCAGTTCATTTGCATGCGACTCATAACAGCCACTAGGACAGAGGGATTTTTAGGGGGAAAAAAGGCATACAGATGCATTGCTAGTGGAAATGTGATTATGTACCATCATTCTAGAAATCAGGTTTGAATTATGCAAAGAAAATGACTAAAATATCCATTCTCACTGACTTATAAGTTCCACATCTTGTTATAGACTCCAAACAGGTCAATGAAAAAGAAAAATCGTTTGTACACTAAGATCAGCACTTTTGTGTGGTAGCAAAGAAATGGAAACAAAGTAGATGCCCATAGATTGAGGAATAGTTTAGAAGAAAAAAAAAAAGTTGTGAAATATGAATGTAATGTAATATTATTGTTCTGTAAAAATCAATGAATGTGATTAATGCAGTGAAGCATGGAAAATATATCAACTGATGCAAAGTGAATTAAATAGAGCTAAAAAAAAAACCACATACACACAGTTACAACTAGGAGAGCATAGGAGGGAAGACATCCTCCTTTGTCTGGCTTTCAACTTTGAGAAAGGATACATGAAGTTCTAGGTTTTCTTCAGGATTACACAAATCTTCAGGTTCTCTCTAGAAAGAAACAAAACTTAAGGAAGAAGCCAATATCTAGAGGAATCCATGCTTTGATATGTCCCTATTTTCCAGTTTACCATACTAGAGGCTTTAGGGAGTTTTTCCCTTAGATGAGATTGAAGATTCTAGCCCTCTCTTCTATGGAAGCTAAGCTATCTTCCTTCCAATGAGAGAATTTATTCTATTGTCTGGTACATTCTAATATGCAGCTTTTCTGATTTCTATTTATTATTAGTTTAGATAAATGGGTTTATTTGCAATTGACTATGACGGGCTTTGTGTAATAGGCATTTGTCTAGATGGCAGTCAAGCTTTTAGATATATAGCTTGGGGATACAATAATGTAAATGAGAATGATAGCAGTAACAAAACAATCAAAACTGAATACTAGATAATTAAAATAAGAGAAGGCATATCCCTCCACTCCTTTGCATAAATGGGAGGCAATTGCTGTGGTAAATTGCTTGTAATACTAGATTTCTTTGATATAATATTGTTTTGAAGAACTTTTCTTTCTTTCTTCATATTTTATTATGAGATGGATAACTGGGAAGAAAGTTAGGGAATAAATACAGTGGGAAGTATAGCTGATATAACAAAATATTTTTTAAATTATTTTTAAGAAAAAAAATATCCCATGAGCCAAAGTCAAGGCATACAAAGTAAGCACGAGGGAAAGCAAAGTACAATTGAAAGACCACTAGACCTTAACACAAGTGAAACTGGGGGTTAGAATCTTTTCCCTGATACTGCATAAACTTGTATAAGTCCAAGAACCTCTCAGTTGCTTCATCTATAGAACAGATTTGAGTCATAACTCATAAATACATAGCAACTAAAAGTTTTCCAAGGACTTTACACATATAATCTCATTTGAGCCTCACAATAACCCAATAAGGAGGGTACTACTGATGGAACACAGTTTCTAGGGAAAATGTGGCAGTAGATTTGAGGTCCCCAGGCCTCGGTAGTATCCAGTTCCACAAACAATGCTGGCTGTCAAATAACAATCTGTTGGTCAGTAATAACAAAGTTTTTGAGATAATAATGAGGTGCATACCAAACCACTCTTCAACTCCACCTCTAAGACCATTCCTCAATTCTATTTCTAAGTCATGAAATTATCTTATTAGTAGCATGAAGCACCACATCTCTCTTTTTCCTATATTTAACTTCTTGGTCTTGGTTCTTTGCTATATTCTGTTGGAACTTAGCCTAATTCAATTGGCATTACAATTACAATAAACTTTGCTCCTTGACTTGGAAATGGGTTCAAGCTTGCAAATTCTTTTGAGACACCTTGTGACACCAAACTGGTCCCCAAACTTTTGGGGTCTCCTTTTGAACCTCAACACTATCTGTATACCCATATTACAGATGAGGAAACTGAGATTCAGAAATGACTTGTCCAATATCATAAAGCTTGTATCCAAATCATAATTTGAACTCGGGATTTCCTGAATCCTAGTCTTCATAACATCTGTAGTACTGATGTCAGTAAATACTGTTGCAAACCTTGAAGTGCTCTATAAAGATATATTTATTGTTATTGTTACTTATTAGTTCTCATATTTTTTGTGAGGTTCAGATAGAAAAGGTCCTAGGTCACTATGCAGCTACCATTCCTTTCATTTAGGATTCTATAGACTAATTTTTTTGAATGGACAGATAAAATTAACTTCCTTTCATAGAGGAATACAAGTAAGTAGGTTCACTGAAAGAATCTTCAGTATAACTCCAGAATAAGAAAACAATAGAGATGGTATGAGTTTCCTCCTATTCCTTAGAAAACTTGATCTTGTAACTAGGACTCTAGTTTGAAAAGCTTTTTTTTTTTTTTTTTTTTTTAACCATGAAGTTTGGCGATTGTGAGCATTTTGGATGACAATATCTAGTTTAAAATTTTTTTTCTGATATTTTTATGAATCAATTTTATGTCCAAGAAACTGAAGCAAAAGTTTAGTCTGTAACAATAGTCTAGTTTCAGTATTTTGAGTATTTTGAGATTTGCATTTAGTGTACATCAGTTCATGATAGTCAATCATGTCTTGCTAAAAGACTAAACTTTACAATCTGCAGTGATGCTAGTTTGCATGATTATTAATATTTTTATTATGCATCAAACTTGGTGAATAGTGGTAGACATGACTTGGAATGCCCATATATGTACTCTCCAACTGACAGTTTCCTCAGTATTACCTAGGAGCCATACTTAACATCAATAGTAACCCTAGACCACCATAAAGAAAGCCTTGGAGCTCAGTCAGTCTATCAGTATCTAAGCTATTCTCTTTGAACCTCTGCCCCTGGACATGTGCAAGATGCCACCGCAGCTGCCACATGGCATGCTAAAGGGAGCCGATTAAACTCAGCAAAGCTAGAAGAACATGCTATAAAACCGGTCTCGGTTCTTATGCATAGCAAAGCTTCTGACTGGTTCGCCAAACCCAATCAGCCTGCTTCAGACAGGAGAAGGCTCCCTGGGAAGCAGGAGAGCCCACAACCCCCAGAGTAAGGAGGCAAAGCCACAGACAGTGCTTGTGTCCTCAGGGTGGCTTGGTCCATGTGTCATTCATCAGGTAGCTTTGTAGCCACACCCTCACACATGAATAGCAGTGGCATCAGCAGTGGCAATGGCAGCACCTTGTAATACTAAGGACAAAAATAAATACTCCAGCATGCATGAGAGACCCAGGCCAAGAGGGCTCTCTTGAGTTTTGAATTCTCAGCATAGTCTAAGGGTGATTGACGGCAAGAACAAGAGTGATGTCTTATTTTTGTTTTGTTTTGTTTTGTTTCTTTTTTTCTTTTTTTTTATTAAATCTTTTTAATTTTCAAAAGATATGCATGGATAATTTTTCAACATTAACCCCTGCAAAACTTTGTGTTCCAATTTTCCCCCACTTTTCCCCACTGCCTCCCCTGGATAGCAAGTTATCCAATATATGTTAAACATGGTAAATATATATATATATATATATATATATATATATATATATATATATATATATGTATATATATAATATATATATATAATATATATGTGTTAAATCCAATATATGCATACATATTTATACAATTATCTTGCTGCACAAGAAAAATCAAATCAAAAAGGAAAAAATGAAAAAGAAAACAAAACGCAAGCAAACAACAAAAAGAGTGAAAATGCTATGTTGTGATCCACACTCAGTTCCCACAGTCCTCTCTCTGGGTGTAGATGGCTCTCTTCATCACAAGATCATTGGAACTGGCCTGAATCACCTCATTGTTGAAGAGAGAATTCTATATATAATCTTGTAGTTTCTGTGTACAATTATCTTCTGGTTCTGCCCATTTCACTTAACATCAGTTCATGTAAATATGAGTGATGTCTTTAACAAGTAATTTTCTATACTATACTTCTCTCTTTTCTAGGATATTCTTCAGAGTTCCTTTATATCTTGGCCTTCACTAATATTAAGTCTAAATTTCTAACTCTACTTGTTCAATTTTTCCAAGCAATGACTTGGTTAACTTGCCCACATGTGATTTTTTTTTCCTTCCTTGCAGACAGCATGTAAGGTTTCATTGTTCAAGCAGGCTGAGCTTTCTCTTGTTCACAGGCACCCTCCCCAAAGCCCCTCAACCCCCACTCTTCCCCTCTAGACAGCACTAGTCTATCAAGGTGAAAATAACACTATTACACCCGGAACCAAATTCTCCTGTCAGATACACACAGGAGGCCCCTGTTGCACAATCTGCCCAGTTTCCTTATGCAATAGAGATTCAACTCTCAGATATGAGTGAGATCCAGACTGTAGATCAGTGGGGAGACTGACTTCTGCCCTTAATTTGGGCCAAAGAATACTTATCTCCTCATTCCCAGCTTCTTCTCAAGTTGCAGTGAGAGCTGGGGAGATGTAAATATGTAAGCCAAACCCAATACCATATTCACATGAGTTATCCCTTTCAGAAGGCCAACTCTACTCAGTTCCCTTATCACTGTAAGTGCCTGATTCAGCTCCTTCCTCTAAAAGAGCCAATAGCAAGAAATAGCAGCTCTATGCACTCCCAGGGCATCAAGAATTATTGCCATATACTGCTTTTTTTGTTTGAGCCATTTGGTGTGTGGGATCCACTGTGGGCAAAGGTTGTCTATCTCCCTTTCTTATAGCCATGAGCTGTGTTTAACCCCATTGCCTCCCTCAAAGGATCCTTTAGGCAGCAAACACAAGCAGCATGGAAAACAGACAATTGTTGTTTAATATTTATCAAATGCCCACAAGGGCTGGGCACTGTACAAAACTGCCATTTGAATTTTATGAGAATTTTTGCAGAAAAACGCTGTGGTTAAAGCTCAAAAAATTTGAACTACTGTGAATACAATTAGATCATGAAATCTTTAGATGAGTGAGTGTTTTCTGTGTCCCAAACTTTCTGTTTTTCTGATGAAAAGCAACCATCAAAAGTAATCATCAACCTCTCTGTGGTCTCTATTTCCATATCTATAAAATGGAAAGTGTTAATATCTGATTCCCTCTCAGGATAGTTTTATCAAATTATGTATATGAAATGCTTTGCAAACTTTTGTCACTTAGATTCAATTCACTGGCATCACATGGCATCACCTCCCTGATGTCATGGTCCTCTTGGAGAATGAAGGACAAATAATAACAAAATCCCCAGTTCTAAAAGAGTCCTTTCCCATTCTCCCTTAATTCTAATGCTTTCCCTCTGTTGATCATCTGCAATTTATTCTATGTATAGTTTATGTACATATAGTTGTTTCTCATTAGACTATGGGTCTCTTGAAAGTGAGTATTGTCTTTTGCTTTCTTTTTGTTTCCCCCATGGTAAACTCAGTTCCTGGCACATAGTAGGCATTGAATAAAAATGTTTATTGACTAACTGACTGGCATTCAGCCATGGATATAGCTGTACTGCAATTTAACAAGCACATTCAGTATATGTAATGAAGAATTTACAGCATGTACATTCCAGAGATCAAACAAATAACCTTGATGTACACAGACACACAAAAGGGTACACAGGTCACCACTACTTGAATATTCAAAAACTCCAAAGGACCTGTGATTTTATCAATGTAAATGTTACTTCCGATATTGCACCCATTATGATACACTCATGCCTGCCCACCTCAGTGACTTTTATCAATGTCCTCCCATAACTTTTTCCCAGGGGTCCAAAATAACATATCTAAGGATATTAAGAAGATACCAGCAGAGTCCTCAGACTTCCAGCCTGCTATCCTTTGATCCCTCTATGTGATTAGTCCATCATCTTCTATCATACATGTCCCTGATATCTTTTATTTCTGTTTTTCAAAAATTCTTCATGTACTTCCATACATAATGATATATGATAAAATGATAAAAGATATTGATAAAAACTTATAAAAAATAAATTAAGCATAATTATAGCAGCTAATATCCATATTATGCTTTTCATACATTATTTCATTTGAGTTTTCCAAAAATACCATGAAATAGCTACAGAAATTATTTATAATCCCCATTATACAGAAATTGAGCCTGGGCAACTCTCTGTGGCTAGAAGTCAGTTGATTTGTATCTATGGAGGGATTTTGCATATTGAAACATCCCTAAGATGATGAAATCATAGATCTGTGAAGAAAAACTAAAAGAAGAACAAGAAGAACAACAACAAAGAAGAAAGAAGAAGGAAGAAGAAAAAGAAGAAAGGAAGAAGAAGAAGAGAAGGAGGAGAAGGAAGAAGATGAGGAGGAGGAGGAAGAGGAAGAAGAGGAGGAGGGGAGAGGAGGAGGAGGAAGAGGAAGAGGAGGAGGAGGTGATGATGATATAATGGTATGGACTCACTTTGATGTTAATAGTAGCATTTATATGACACTAATTTTCAGAGGACTTTATATATATTATGTATATTATATGTATATTATGTATATTATCTCACCTGATTCTCACAACCACCCTGGGAGGTAAGTGCTGTTATTATCCTCATTTTATAGATGACATAAGTGAGGCAGGTAAAAGTTAAATTAACTTTCCCAGGATTACAAAGATAAGTATCTGAGGCAGAATTCAATCTCAGGTCTTCTTGACTCCAGATCTGGAGCTCCGATACTAGTATATGTAATATTTTTAAGGTTTGTAAAACATTTTCTTCAAACCCTTTGATGTAGGTGATACCCATTTTCTAGATGAGAAAACTGAGGCTCAGAGATGTCTAAAAGGGTCACACAATTAAGGAAATGTCAAAGTCAGATCTCATACCTAGATTTTCTGACTCTGTTCTTTCTACTATCTATGATGTAAGTTAACTCTGAATAGTTTCAATTTTATTCTTCATGACCCTAGTTGGGCTTTTCTTGGCAAAGATACTGGAGGTGATCTTACACAGCCCTCTGTGTAATCCAATTCACTTGCATGTCATGGCATTACCTTCCTGGTGTCATGGTCCTCTTCAAGAAAAGCTGGTCTGAAATTGGTGAGTTAGATTTCTTCCTTCCTTCCTTCCTTCCTTCCTTTTTCCTTCCTTCCTTCCTTGCTCCCTTCTTCCTTCATTTCTTCCTTTTTCCCTCCCTCTATCCCTCTATTCCTTTTCTTCCTTCCTTCCTTGCCTTCTTCCTTCTTTCCTCTCTTTCCTCCCTTACCCTTCTCCTCCCTTCCTACTCTCCTTCCTTTCCTCCCTCTGTCCACATAGGTTATCATACCCTTACCTTCAGATGTTTTTAAAAGTATTTTCTTCCTGTTTTGTACCTCTGAACTCTCCCAAAATATCTTGGGATTTACTGGCTAGATTTCTTTCCAAAGAACCCAGGTCTTAAACTAAAACCAATCTGATTCCAATTGGTCACCAATAAGTCCTAGGCCAAGCCCCATTTGGTCATTGTTTAGATCCTGATTGACTCAAATTGAAGGTAAATAGCATTCTTTTCTGCTTTAGCCAGAAATCCAAAGGTTCTTCCCCTTCTAAATTCATTCATTCATTTAGATTTCTTTTGGACTAGGCTAAAGAGAAGAAGATATTTTGTCTCTACTGCTACCCAGATTTAATCTGAATGGGAGCTGCCTCAGTCAAACTGAGACCTGTTGAAGACCTTAGCTTAAAAAGGCTAAGTTCTCCCTTTTCTTCCAGGGCCATCTCATGTCATCTTGATCTATGTCTTACCACTGGACTCAGAAGAGTCTGGAGGGAAAGTGAGGCAGGTGACCTTGCACAGCCCTCCCTCAAATCCAATTCAGTTGTATGTTATGGCATCACTTTGCTGATGTCATGGTCCTCTTCAAGAATGAAGGATAAACAATAATAACCGTTTGTATTATATTAGAAGGAAGATCTGTCATCCAAAGGGAAATGGATTGATTTTTAAAGTGGCATATTCATCAAAGATACAAAATCTTCAACCTTCACATTGCTCCAGTGCTAATGACTATGAGGCTTATAGTGGATTCAAAGAAAGTAGGACAATGGACTAAATGAGTGAATGCTAATACATGCTAGGCTGTACACTATATGCAACCTAGCACTTTGAACCTTCAAACTGCAGTTAAGAGAACTAACTAATTATTACAAAATATAAATTTTGCTAATTGATTTATGTAAACAAATATATCTGATTAATATTTAATTATTTTAAACTACCTGTGGTCTTATCAAAACTATACCAGAAGGAAGGAAAGAAGGAAGGAAGAGAGGGAGGGAGAGAGGGAGGGAGGAAGGAAGGAAGGAAGGAGGGGAGGGAGAGAAAAAGGAAGGGAGGGAGGAAGGAAGGGAGGGAGGGAGGAAGGAAGGAAGGAAGGAAGGAAGGAAGGAAGGAAGGAAGGAAGGAGGAAAGAAAGGAAGGAAGGAGGGAGGGAGGGAGGGAGGGAAGGAAAAAAAGAAGGAAGGGAGGGAGAGAGGAAGGAAGGAAAGAAGGAAGGAAGTGAGGAAGGGAATAAGGAAGAAAGGAAGGGAAGGAAGGAAGAAAGGAAGGAAGGAAGGAAGGAAGGAAGGAAGGAAGGAAGGAAGGAAG
>JAJPUD010003361.1:72873-83826 GCA_023553655.1 Myrmecobius fasciatus | reverse complement strand
GAAGGAAGGAAGGAAGGAAGGAAGGAAGGAAGGAAGGAAGGAAGGAAAGAAGGAAGGGAGGAAGCAAGGGAGGAAGCAAGGGAGGGAAGAAGGGAGGGAGGAAGGAAAGGAGGGAGGAAGGGAAGGAGAAAAGGAGGAAGGAAAGAGAGGGAGGGACAGAGGGAGGAAGGGAATAAAGAAAAAATAGCATGCTTTGGTCTGTATTCAGATACCATCAGTTCTTTCTCCAGAGGCAGATAGCATTTTTCAACATGACTCCTTTGGATAGTCTTGGATTGTTGTATTGCTGAAAATTGCCAAGACATTCAGTTATTCATTGTGCAATATTGCTGTTACAATGTTTTCCTTGTCCTGGTCACTTTACTCTGGCTTAGTCCATGTAAATCTTGCCAGGTTTTTTCCAAAGTCATCCTGCTTCTCATTTTTTACTACACAATAATATTCCACTACAGTTATATACCACGACTTATTCAGTCATTCCCCAATTGATTGGCATCCCCTCAATTTCCATTCCTTAGCCAGCACAAAAAGTGGCTCTTCCTTATTTAATGCAGCCTTATATGGTAATAGAGGTTTGGTAGAGGTTTGGGCTCACACAACAAATTAATGACTCAAATTGAGTTTAAAGGTCAGTAAAACCCCTAAATATTTTTTCAAAACTTCTTTTGTCTAATTATGCATTTCCCACCTTGCATTGTTGATTTGTTTTGTGTATGTATGTGTACCTATGTTTAATTGATCCCTTTTGAATTGCAACTTATTTGATTTAGCCCAAAGCTATAACCTGTCAAGATCTTTTTGGAATCTGACTCAGTCATGCAATGTATTAACTGTCCTTCCCAACTTTATATCATCTTCATTTTAATGAGTATGACATCTATGCCTTTTTAAAAAACATTGATTAAAAGTATTAAACCACATAGATGCAAGCAGAGATTGCTTTTATGTATCACTAGAGGCCTCCTTTCACATTGACAATGAACTAATAAAAACTACTCTAAAGTAGTAAACGTAGCAAAAAGAAGTGAATGTAGGTTTATATAATAACCTGTTCTCAAAGAACCTTTGGAAAGTTGACCAGTATTCCCAAAACATTTCTGATGATACCAGGAAGAAAAAAGATTCCCTGTACCACAAAAGATTAGTGTCCAGGCAAAATCAAGTAGAAAAGATGTCTTCTGCACTGATCTCCTCCTAATTCCTTTCTTTGTAATATCACCTGCTTTCCTTGCAAATGACCTCTGACTTCTTGCTTTTCTCATTTACATGAAGAGCTAAATGACTGAAAATCCTTAGCATATTAATTCTTCTAGACATATTTGACTTCCCTCAGGCTTTTAAAGATATGTGCTAATGGAATGGAGTTTTAATGGTGGCACTAAAGGTAGCTAGGTGGTTCAGTGAATAGAGTTCGGGAATTGGAATTGGAATTGGAATTCAAATCCAGCCTCAGACACTTGTTAACTGTGTGACCCTGAGCAAGTCACTTACCTTTATCTGACTTAATTTCCTCATCTGCAAAATAAGGATACTAATAGCATTTATCTTTTAGGACTGACTCACTGAAGAATAATGATCTATTGTCTATGTATACACACACACACATACACACGCATACACATTGGGATATATTGCATCCTATGAAATGGAAGTAATTATGCTATAGATTATATCTGATATTGAAGATGCAAAACTACTGAAATTAATAAGTTATCTATAGTATAGTCAGGTTCATTGGGAAAGTGAAGGATTTGACTGATTAATTTGATGAGATAATTCTAAAGCAATTCACAAATATTCAAGTACTATATAAATGCTAGCAATTATTATTTCAGACATTAAGTCAATTTGAGGAGTAGTAGATATTCTCAGTGGACAGGTAGGTGGCTCAGTGGATATAACACCAGCCCCAGAGTCAGGAAAACGAGTTCAAATCTAGTTTCAGATACTTACTAGCTGTGTGACCCTGGGAAAGTCACATAATTCTCTTTGCCTCAGTTTCTCATCTATAAAATTAATTGGAGAAGAAAATGGCAAACCTCTCTAGTATCTTTGCCAAGAAAACTCCAAATGGGGTCACAGAGAATTGGACACAACTGAAATGACTCAACAACAAGACTTTCCCAGTGAACCTGATCACACTATAGACAATTTGTTAACTTAAGTAATATTGCATCTTCAGTATCAGAAATAATATATAGCATAATTATACTCCTTATTCCACAAAATGCAACATGCCTCAATGTGTATATATGTATGTATATGTTTGTATGTATATGTGTGCAAAGATCAATACTTCTGCAGTGAGTCAGATAACCTCTCCTTGCCCCAGACAATTCTCCAAACTATAAATTACTGCTGAGTTGCTGATCTAAATTGATGGAGTAAGTTTCAAAGGTGATGTCCTTTTTATCAATTAAATCACAAGTATGATGCCTCTGAACACAAAACAAGTATACATCCAGAGTAGGACCTGAATCCAGATCTCCTTGATCCCAATAATGACTCTCGGTTCACTATGCAGTACTGCTTCTCACTGAACACTTTGGAATCTTTGAACAGCAGACCATCTCAACATATACATCTTTGTACATTTTGGAACTTATATTGGAGGAAAAGGTTTACATACATAAATAGTAACATATACACTCCAATTTCTTTCATGAAAGAAAATCTTGGCACAAGAAGGGATGTGTTATATCTTGATTCTTGTGATTTTTCATTGAACTTCCTTAATAGAGTATTTATTTTCCAAGTATATGGCCACACTAGCTTTTTTTTCTGTCACATTCCCATTTGCCCAGCATATGAGCCATTAACACATATTTTTTATGATTTCCACATTCCTATTTGCAAAGAAATCATATTAAAAAAAAGGCTCAAAAGAGTCGTTTCTGGATAACATATTAGAAAACCAAATGAATGTCTTATGTCCACATTAATCTTAAATTTTCTTTCATTTGTAGGGATACTTCTTCACACCTACAGCAGCCCTCAACTCAGAAAAAATAATCTAAGTAAAGGTAGAGTTTGATTTTACCAACTTTTTTTCTGAAAAAAAAATGTCTAAGGAGAAGTTTAAAACAGAGAGAAACATTCTAGTGTATCTTGGGATAAAGAGGGTGTTACTAACCCAGTTCACTGTGTTCTTTTATTGTCCATTCACTATTAACTTACATTTGTTTTAAGTTACTAAAGAGAAATTTGCTTTTTACTTATCAAAATGTGACATTTAATCTTATTCAAAGTGTAAAATATAAAAGTTTTAAAACCAATGAGAAGACAATTTTTACATAGAGAACACAGATAATGGGTGGAAATTCAATGTAAGTAATCCCAGCACTGAAGAGAGAGGAGGATATAGAGAAAGAGAGAGAAAAGTAAATGAAGACTTCCCCTCTACCATTTTGCAATGAACAGTCATGGGATCATAGGCTCAAATCTGTTTTTGTTTGTTTTTGGTGAGGCAATTGGGGTTAAATAACTTCCTAACTTCAGGGTTGCTGCTCTATCCACTATCCCATCTAGCTGCCCCTATAGCCTTAGATCTGGAAGGGAACTTAATCCAATTTTTTTTACAGATGAGGAAACTGAAAAGTGAAATGACTTGGCCAAATTGTGTGCAGTAGGGTCAAGATTCAAAGGCAGATCCTTGGATTCAGAGTCCAGCATTCCTTCCAATGTACTATTGTTCAGTTGATTCAATCATTTCTGACTCCATGATCCCATTTGGGATTTTCTTGGCAAAGATACCAAAGTGGTTTGCCATTTCCTTCTCCAGTTCATTTTCCAGATAAGGAGACTGAGGCAAACAAGATTAAGTGACATACGCAGGGATACACAGTTAGTAATTGTCTGGGGGCATATTTAAACTCAAGAAGATGATTCTTCCTGACTCCAGGACCAGCACTTATGCCACCTAGCTGCCCTCTTTCCAGTGTATCACATTTCAATATTTTTATCCAGAGACTCAGATTTAAACATGAAGCACTGTGTAAGAGAAAAACTCGTCTTGTTTTTTGTTGTTGTTGTTGTTGTTTTGTTTTGTTTAGTTTTGTTTTTTTGTATGACTGCCATTGCTATTAGAAATCATGACTGGGTTTAATTATATTTTTGTAATAACTAAAGTTTGTCACTGTAATAATTCTTGATGATACCATATCCTACTAGAATTTGTTTTGTTTTGGTTTCATTTTTGTACAGTCCTTGTTCTTTCCTCTAAGTGAGGAAACCCTCTCTAGCAAGGCAGGTCAGCCACTGCTCTAAAATTTATAGCCAGAGATTCTAAGACTTTGTGTCTGGTCCAGGATCATACAGTCAAATGTATATCAGTGGCAAGACTTAATGAACATCTTCCTTACTATGAAGTACTCTCTCCACTATGCCAATCTACCTCTCTACCTACAAGTTATAGGATGTTTACTCCAAATAGCACATATATACAAAAATAGCAATATGTTAGCAAGATATTATAGACAAAGAGTTCTAGGCTTGGGATTAGGAAGACCTTTCATTCAAATCCTACATCTGATGCTTCCTATGTGATCCTGAGCAAGTTAATATCTCTAAGTAACAGGCAGTTTCCGAGGACAAAATAAATCAATAAAAGACTATTGGTACTGCCTTATTACAGAAAGTTCCCATACCAGTTCTCTCATGCTGAATTAAAACAGATCCTTCCAGTATTTGTATATTAATGTTTTTATATAATTTAAGGTCACTTTAAAAAGTATTGGCTCCTTTTAAGTAAGCATTTTCTGAACAAGTTAAAAGCACAAGGAGACATAAGTATTTTCTTTTGACTCAAAAGGTAGTATGCCTCTTCCAGAATTTTGAATATGTGAGTAGTATCTATTATACTTTCTTCAATTTTCTTTAAGATTCTTTGGAGATTTTGGGTTCTCTCTTCCCTATACTCTATTCCTGTCCATGACTAAATTCCTGAAAAAAATAGCAAATAATGACTTTACCCTAGTTTATAGCAGGCAGTGCTTTACCTTACGATGGGAAATGTGTGAGCATCTGTCTCCATGTGTGTCTGGGTCTGGGCCTCCATCTGTGTTTGTGTCTGCGTCTGGGTGTTTCTACACATAAGCATGTATAGAAAATTGTGATTATGGACTTGAAGAAATGATATATAAGGGAAAAAAGCACACCTACCAACCAAGAATGGTTCAAAGGGCTTTTACCCACTAATTTATGTTTTATCCATTTCTTTAATAACAAAATAAATAAGGCACAGCTAATATTAAAATCATTTCAACATTTGCTATATCTTCTGTCCTCTCTTCTAAAGGCTATGTCACTACCATTTGATCCCAGCTCTTTGTTAAATATTTAATAACATTGTTGGATAAACAACACAGAGTATAGTTGACTTGAATATGAAAGGATGGACTGATACAAGGAGTCTAAGATTTTGTACTTGAAATCTCAGTTATCAAGCTTTTTGGAAAGAAAAGATCTAGTGCTTCTTCCTCCAGTAACAGACGATACATGAGAGAAAGACAAGAGGAAGATGGAGCCAAAAAGGACCCAAAACCTGCAATAAATAAGTGACTACATGTGACAACATTTTTATCTTAGCACAGAAGGGACTCTTAATTTATATATAATAGTGCAATGTTGTAAGTACATATCTAATCGACAGAAAGAAAAGAAATCATAAACAATGAAATATCATCATTGCAGAGAACATATCAATAGAAAAAACTCAGTGTGCCAGTGTGCTAAATCATTTAAGGAGTTAAGTTGTCTCAAAGTACTCCTATAAGAAGATAACACAAGTGATTAGGCACCCCTGGGGGGAATTAGCATGATGTCACCAGAACAATATATAACTTCTTAATTGACCACTAACTGATAATCATCCTTTTTAAAAATAGTATTTAATTTTTTTCCAATTATATGCAAAGAAAAATTTTCAACATTCATTTGATAATTATCCTTAAAGAGCAATGAAGAAACTTGTATGACTTATCACTTAGGTGACAAGCACCTTCTATTGATTAAGCTCTTTCTATATGCCAGCAGATGTGCTAAATACTGGAAATACAGAAACCAAAAAAGAAGAGACACAGAGACAGAGAGGCAGATTCACACAAAGAGAGGCAGAGAGACAGACAGACAGACAGTAATATAGAGAGGCAGAGAAAGGCAGAGACACCCAGAGGTAGACAGACAGAGATATACCATGTATCAGCCTGCATTAAGAAACCCTAAAGCTTTCCAAAGCTTCAATACTGTGCTTTAGAAGATAATAGTAATAGCTAGCATTTATAAAGATTTAAGGTTTCAAAGTACTTTACACATATCTCATTTGATTCTCATAACAACCCTGGGAGGTAGGTACTATTATTATCCACATTTTATAAATGAGTAAACTGAGGAAATGAATAAGCACTTATTTAATGCTTAATATATGCAATGAATTTTGCTAAGCACTTTACAAATATTATTTCATTTGATCCTCACAACAACCATGTGAGATAGATGCTATTATGATCTCTCTTTCCCAGTTGAGAAAACCCAGGCAAATAAAGTTAAGTAATCTGCCCAGTGTCATACAGCTAATATATATCTAAGGTTAGACTAAAATGCAGGTCTTCCTGATTTCAGATACTATATCATTTAGCTACCTTACATAAAGTGGAAGATAATTTTCAAAGAGCACACAGATTCTTTTGGGAAAAAAAGTTGAAGAAAAATAATACCTTCTCAAATTATATGCTTAACTAAAGAGCCACAGAAGGAGTCATTTTTAACTTACCTGTGGTCTTTGGACCTGCCACTGACATCCTATTCAGTGCCTGCTTCGTTCATAAATAGCTCAAAGGAGTCATACTTCATGGTAAATGAAAATAGACAATGATGACAACAGTAAGGGAGAAATACCAGAGGGCCACTTGCACTAAAGTTGTGTTCTTTGTATCTCAGCTCCTGTGGATCCAAAGTCAGTAACTCAAGTCCTGAGGTCCTCAGGTGGGCAATCAACAAATGCATTTTGAGCACCTACCTCATATAGACCCCTATTCTATGAGGTAAACAAAAAATGAGGAACTACAAGCAAAATGTATAAGAGAAATTAAGCAAACAGGTATACAGACAGACAGATGAAATGACTAGTCGGCATTCAACGGAGGTCAACTGTTGTTTTGAACAAGGATTTTCTATTGATCTTGAGAGGAGGAGATAGAACCATTGGCCTGCTTGCTTGCTCACAGCCCCACCAACTACAGAGTAGGGTATATGTACTCAGTGTTAAAAAGACTGAAGTTTACACATTGATAAGTTCTGGAGAGCAAATAAATCTCTTCTACAGAGAAAGAAAAAAAAAATGAAGGTCAATGTAAATGGATGAAAAATGATCAGTACCAAAAATAAATAATTCTAGCAACTACCAGCTTTACCCAGTACTAAAGTTAACTCATTAAAAAGTGAAATGATCTATTTGATAGTTTTGCTGATACCTCACCAAACATATTTTGCTTCTTGTCTTTGTTTTTTAAATGAATAAATTAGTGAGATGGATTCTCTTGTAGAGAAAGATTTTTGCTTTAAGATGTTCAAGGTGCTCTTTAACTGAGAGATAAGCAGGCCAGGTAATTTAGAAGTTAGCCCTGTTCCCAAAGCCCAGTTCTCAACACCATAAGATTGCACAATTCCCCAAACTAAAGTGCATAAGTAATCAACTATTTTTATACAAAAATCTGCTTTTTTACATAATAGCTTTAGTCTTTCTTACCAAAGAAAAAGTTTTCTTCTTCCATCATGTCTAATTTGACAGTTGGAACCTTTAATATTCAGTTTGTAAATTTTTTGTTCAAACTTCTCTGACTCTTCATGATCCCATTTGGGATTTTTTCTGGCAAAGACACTGCAGGGTTTGTTGTTCCCTTCTCCAGCTCATTTTCCAGATTTAGAAGCCTAATGTGAAGTGACTAGTCCAGGGTCACACAGATAGGAAATGTCTAAGGCCACATTTGAACACAAGAAAATTAGTCTTTCTGATTTCAAACCTGGTATTTTATCCACTGCACCACCTAGCTGCTTCCAGTTTGTAAATTACCTAGAATCAAATTGTCGAACATTTCATTTTTAAGGTAAAAGATAAAAAACTAGTTAGTTCATTATTCTCATATATTCCATACATACATACACACAAAGATCAAAAGACAAAACCAAACAAAAAACAAAACCTCATTTGGAGATCTAAAATTTTGCCCCAAATAATCATTTACATGGAAGTTCTCCCAAAATCTTCATTTAAGCATTTACTAAACTGTAGTTTTTATAATTTATAAACGTTATGAAAAGGATTTCTTTTGAAGCCACCAAAAAAAAAAAAAAAAACCCAGTAAAGAACAGCAGAGTTTTTGTGTGCTGATCAGAAACTCAGCTACAAAGTAGTCCTATTGTGCCTTCTGTTAATTTACATTTACTTTTTGGCAAAGTTGAAGGGGAACAAAGTTGAAAATGGAAGCACACAAATAAATGAAAGAAAGCATTTTTATTTTAAAATGTGACCCTGACATTTTGGCATATGTAAACCCAATATTTAACACTTAAAGGAGATAAAATAATACAAGAAACAACAGCTGTTCTCTGTGATGTCACCTAACAGGTGTGATACAATTCCACCCCACTGCAATGGGATTGATCTTCTGCTGATGCACAGAGGACGCACATATGGAACAAGTATTGACCTGTGACTCATTCCTAGGAAGATGGCCAGAGAGCAGAGAATACAATAACAGTATTCATTACGGTTTTACCATGCAGAATCACAATAGACATTTTACCAAATAGATCAATACTAACCAAGGTGCAACTGAAAAACAGGATGAGTCTATATTGCAAAGTAAATACCAAACTGCTTGTTCACAAGGGCAAAAGCAACATAGAATTTGTGTTTTCCACACTGTGCTTGCCAGTAACCTCAGCCCTGACCTGCACCCTTTCTGGAGTGAGAAGTAATTTTTTTTTTTTTTTTGGTTGGGCTTGCCACTGGTGCCAGAGTATTCCTATAAGCAATAGTGCTTGCATAAGAAAAGTTATTATGTTCACACTCCTACTTCCAGGTCCAGCAAAGGCAATTAGATTGTGTCTCTGGGATGCCAAAACAAATGGTCAGTTTGATCAACTTGGCATCATTTGGCATCATTTAGACAAAAAGAAAATCAGTAAGCCATAATATTTTTTTGCACCAATTCTATTGACATTATGAAGAAACTAGCCTAGATTCTTTCAAGTTATAACATCTTTATGATACATGTTTTATTCATTCCCAAAGTGAAACATCAAACATAATGCACAATCATGACAAAAATATTTATGTAATTTTTGTATTTAAATCACCTACCTCATCAATTCTTTTCTGCATTTTATATAGATCTGGAGAATTAAGAGAATGTGTATGTGTGTGTGTAAACAAGAATCTATATAGAAATATACACTACTCAAAACAATATATTTGGAAGTGGAAACTGGGGAGAGGAGACTAGACCTGAAGTAATTGGGGTAGGAAAGTCACTGTACAAAAATTATCTCTATTAATGCAAATCAGCAATCATTCTGTAACTTAAAGTCTTAGAAAATAGGCAAAGGAATATATTCACGTAGGTATGTGTATAATAATACATATCTAGTGTGGTATGAAAATTTCTTCCTTCTCTACAGATCTGTAACTTAGAGTTTCAGAGCTTTTATTGACTAAGTCAGAGATTAAGTGATTTGTCCATAGTCACACAATAAGGATTTGTCAAAAGCAGCCATCTATCCACTATGCTCTTCTGCCTTTCATATGTTATGTGCACAAATGTAAATGAAGTTAAATCTTACAATATTTTAAAAGATATTATATCTCATCAGTACTGATTTGGGTTAAAAATAATTCTGAAACCCTTACCATGTGCTTTTCATCACAGCAAATTTACTAAATAAGGGGAAAGAGGAACTCCTGATTTCTTTGGAAGCTTTCAAACTAAATTAGATAGAAAAAAGAAGTCCATAGATGGTAAAATATATAGATAGTAAGTATCTAATAACATCTACTTGTGTGACTAGGTACATATCACTAGCCACAAGTGGAGAGGAAATGGACATGTATCTCTTACTATCATTCATATATGTATGTACACATATATGTATGCATGTAATGATAGTAAAATGAAGAATTTGGAAAATGAAGCTGGAAAATTGCAAAAACTGGACAAGATACAAGATCAGGAAGTATATTTCATGATCTCTGACCTATATAAATTCACAAACATACCTGTGTTCCCCACTCCCAAATTCCCTGGAGGGAGGAAAAAATACCCTTCCTTCTCAGAATCCTTGCATCTTCAGAATGTTGCATTCTACTGCTTTTCTTGGATTGTTAACTGGAAAAAAGAAGTTGGACTTTCTATTAGCACTAGGAAATAAAGTCCTGTGAAAAACTAGGAAATCGAGTATCTAAAGTTGTCATCCTTAATCTTCCTTTACCACACTACCCCTTAAAACTCCCCCAAGTAAGTTTTCTCTGGTCCTTTGGGAAAACAGTTGAAGGGAAAAACAAACTTTTCCCCAGCACATTAGCGTGTAAGAACCAAATCCATCTCTTGAATAAAGAAGAAATTCAGCTTTGGAAATGTGCCATATATTGGTAGGCTCCTGAATAAGGGGCATTTTGTTATTAATTGTTAATGTCATCTGCCATTAGAGGGCACTAAACAACCCTGCATTAATGCTGGTTGGATTGGAGGGAAGGAGGGAAAAAGACGACGGGAAAGGGAAAAGGGGAGGGAGAGGGGAAGAGCGAGAAGGGAAAGAGCCAGGAAAGGGGGGCGGGGGATGAAGAATTGGGAAGAGGAAGGAGAGCGAGGAAGAGGAGAACAGAAAGGGAGGGGAGAGAGAGAGAGAGAGAGAGAGAGAGAGAGAGAGAGAGAGAGAGAGAGAGAGAGAGAGAGAGAG